>JADRCD010238929.1:0-11517 GCA_019843815.1 Montemys delectorum
ACACTGTCACAAACAAGCTGAAAGTATATATAGATTGTACAATATTGGATCTATTTCTCCAATTACCAAATTAGAGAGACCATTGGATGACAATCAACAAATTTCTAATTCCTTATATTTTTGATTTCAATCGCTTAGGATATGTTGGTAATATTAATTTTCATATTAAGATATTAAGAAAAGGTAATTGTCGATTCCTGTTGTTTTTGTTGTATGAGGTGGAATTAGATTTGTGTGGATTTGTTGAAAGATTACTTTCTTGCTTCTTCTAGGGTGTAGTTTTGCTCCTTATGTTGATATTTTCCATCTATTATCCTTTGGAGGGCTGGATTTGTGGAAAGATATTGTGTAAATTTTGTTTTGTCATGGAATATCTTGTTTTCTCCATCTATGGTAATTGAGAGTTTTGCTGGGTATAGTAGCCTGGGCTGGCATTTGTGTTCCTGTAGGGTCTGTATGATATCTGCCCAGGATCTTCTAGCTTTCATAGTCTCTGGTGAGAAGTCTGGTGTAATTCTGATAGGCCTGCCTTTATATGTTACTTGCCTTTTTTCCCTTACAGCTTTTAAAAATCTTTCTTTGTTTAGTGCATTTGATGTTTTTATTATTAAGTGACGGGAAGAATTTCTTTTCTGGTCCAGTCTATTTGGAGTTCTGTAGGCTTCTTGTATGTTCATGGATATCTCTTTCTTTAGGTTAGGGAAGTTTTCTTCTACAATTTTGTTAAAGATATTTACTGGCCCATTACATTGGGAGTCTTCACTCTCTTCTATACCTATTATCCTTAGGTTTGGTCTTCTCATTGCGTCCTGGATTTCCTGGATGTTTTGGGTTAGGAGCTTTTTGCTTTTTGCATTTTCTTTGACTGCTGTGTCAATGTTTTCTATGGTGTCTTCTGCCCCTGAGATTCTCTCTTCTATCTCTTGTATTCTGTTGGTGATGCTTGCATCTATGACTCCTGATTTCTTTCCTAGGTTTTGTATCTTCAGGGTTTTCTGTCTTTCTGATTTCTTTATTGTTTCTATTTCCATTTTTAGATTCTGGATGGTTTTGCTTATTTCCTTCACCTGTTTGATTGTGTTTTCCTGTAGTTCTTTAAGGGATTTTTGTGTTTCCTCTTTAAGAGCTTCTAGCTCTTTACCTGTATTTTCCTGTATTTCTTTGAGGGTGCTATTTATGTCTTTCTTAAGGTCCAGTATCACTGTCATGATAAGTGATTTTATATCTGATTCTTGCATTTCCAGCGTGATGGTATGTACAGGACTGGCTCTGATCCTGAGAGTTTCAGAGCGCCTGGGAGTGGAGCTCCCTCTGGGTGTTGTGGGACTGGCTGCAGAGCTTGTGCCCAAGGTCTGCTCAGGACACCAGCCCAGAGAGACTGGAAGGAACCCGAGCCACTCTGCTGGCGGAGTTCCTGTGTGCCTGGTCAGGCAGGTCCCAGTTACTCCTGGTGTTGGGACTGATGTTGGGTCCCCCTCACCTCTGATCCTGAGAGTTTCAGAGCGCCTGGGAGTGGAGCTTCCTCTAGGTGTTGTGGGACTGGCTGCAGAGCTTGTGCCCAAGGTCCGCTCAGGACACCAGCCCTAATATTTCAGTTTTAAGATGTATATGGTGTATGGATCTCTATAAACACTTCTATCCTGTGACCACAAATGTTTAGGCTAGGCTGGCCTCTCCCTCAGCTCATTGGCTAGAGGCCTACCCTAATTTATACCCGCCCAATGTGTGCTGATTGCCATGATTTAGGCATCTGGACCACAAGAAGAATGCCTTTTTGTGTGTGTGTGTCCTCCATTCCTCTTTCTGAAGTCTCATCTCCATATCTTTTAATTACATGCATTTTGTCAACATTTATGGTTAGTATTTTATGCATATGTGGTCTTTTGCTTCTTAAAATATTTATATTTTTGAAGTAAATTATACATACATACTATATATAATATGCCTACTTGTGCAGCTCAGTACTGTTTCGTCTGATCCAGAAGCAGAACTTTGGACTCTTCAGACATAGCAGTGTGTTCCCTCTAATAGCTATGACTTCCCTGAAGGTAGCTGCCACCCTAACTTCTAGTAGCATAGATTAGTTTTGCAGTTTTAACACCTTCTATAGATGGAGGGCCATGGCTATAGCTCAGTGGTAAAAGAGTTGCCTAGCATTTGTGAGGCCCTTGGTTCAATCAGTCTTTGGAACATCTATCTCGTTCTCCCACAAAAAGGAAAGGACAGTTCTTATATGGACTAGAGAGCTGGCTTAATGGGAAAAGACATTTGCTGCCAAACCTGACTCCTGTGTTTTCGAAAACTATCCAGTTTTTTGTTTTTGGTCTTGTATTCTTTATACATGAAATTATATTTTTTTTTTGGGGGGGATTTGGATACACAGTTCAAAGCACCTTTGAGATTCATCTGTGCTTTTATATGAATCAGATATCTATTCCATTTTATTGTAGAAACATGTACATGATTATGTTTTCACACACTGATAGACATTTGGGTTTCCAGGTTCTGGACATTCAGATGTCTCTGTGAGCCTTGTTATCCACTTTTTGTGCTGAGCATGTGTGTGTACTTACGTTGGATATATACTCAGAAGAGGACTACATCACAAGATGCAATGCTCATCTTTATATTTTTCTGAGTGATTGTTTATACATTTACCAGCAGCTTCTGAGACTCCTAAGAGCTACACATCTTTGCCAGTATTATTTTTCTCCAAATTGAAAGTTTTTTTTAAAAGTTTTGGAATGTGTAGAGAAGTGATACATCGTGGTTTTAATTTGAAATTTCTCTGATGACTGAACTGCTTTGGTTACTTAGATGTCAGTCTTCTATGAAGTGTGTGCTTAAGACTTTTGCTGGCTTCTTTGTTTGCTTGTCTACCCTCTGCTTAATATTCTAAGACTATTTTGGGAAATAGTATTTTATTTAATATCCTCCTGCTGTTCATTGGTTGTTTATTTATTTCCTTCATGGTGTTTCCTGATGTCCTGAAATTCTCATTTTATTACAATCAGTAGCTTGTTTCTTTTTATTCTCTCTCTCCCTCTCTCTCTCTCTCTCTCTCTCTCTCTCTCTCTCTCTCTCTCTCTCTGTTAAATAACAGAAAGTGTTTTATGTGTTCTATATAGGAAACTATTGGTTATTCAGTATCAAAAAACATAGAAAATTTCTTAGTGTTCTCTAATATATTTTGCTTCATGTTTCTCTTTGTGCCTGGAGTCTATCTAGAAAAATATTTCAACATAGGGTTGGAACAGAGGTCACGGTATATTATTTTTCATGTGTATATCCAATTGATTCACCCAGTTTACTGAAAAGCCCACCCATTTCCCATGACAATGCTGTCGTCAGCCAGATGCCTGGTCAACAAGATGACTGGCCTCTTGCCTATTTTTTGTACCAATTCTATATTTTCTTAATTTTGAAGGCATAAGAACAGGTTTTGATACAATAATGCAATATGTCCAGTCTTGTTGTTCAAAATTATTGTAGATGATATTGATCTTTCATACTTCTATTTGAATTTTACAACAATTATCAATTTTAGTAGGGAAATTCAGCCAGAACTTTTGATCAGGTCTTTTAAATCTATAACTTAATATGTGAAAAACAAGCTCTATTTGCTTTTACATCTTCTGAAATCCGTCTTTTGTACTTTTAAGTCTTAAAAAAATTTTTTTTTTGACAATGTGTGTCTGTATGTGGATATGTGAATGCCTGTGTGGTGGTGGCCATGGAGATCAGAAGAGTATCGGATCCCCTG
Source organism: Montemys delectorum (assembly GCA_019843815.1). Lineage (NCBI taxonomy): Eukaryota > Metazoa > Chordata > Mammalia > Rodentia > Muridae > Montemys > Montemys delectorum. Next base: position 3,764 of record JADRCD010238929.1, read on the forward strand.
GAGCTGGAGTTACAGGCGGTTGTGAGCTACTTGGTGTGGGTGCTAGGAATCAAAGGCTGGTCCTCTGTAAAATTCGTGTGTGCTATTAACCACTGAGTCTTTTCTCTAGCCCCACTTTTTAGTTTTTAGTGGCGATAACTTATATACCTGTTGTTGGATTTACTGCTGTGTGTTTGTTATTCTTGATTACTGATTACTTGATTACTGTTATTCTTTGCTAACTGATTTTTTTAAAAAAAATGCAGTTACCTAATTGTTGCTAATATATGGAACACAATTGATTGTTTTCTATGTAATGCTTACATTCAGCAGCCTTATGTTCATTTATTGATTATATAATGTGTTGGTAGAATAATTTTCTATCAACACAATCATATTTTTTCTTAGTTAGGATTTCTATTGTTATAAAGACACAGAATGACCACCGTAGCCCTTATAAAGAAAAGCATTTAATTGAGACTGGCATACAGGTTCAGAGGTTCAGTCCATTGTCATCATGGCAGCTCACAGGCAGACGTGGTGCTGGAGAAGGAGCATCTGGAGAGGTCTACATCCAGATAAGCAGGGAGCAGGAAGAGAGAGTGACACTGGGCATGGCTTGAGCATTTGAAACCTCAGAGCCCACTCCCAGTGACACACTTCCCCTAGCGAGGCCACACTTCCTAATAGTGCCACTCCCTGTAGGGGTCTTTTTCATTCAAGCCACCATACACTATGTGTGTGTGTGTGTGTGTGTGTATACACGCACACACACACATATATATAAATCATACTTTCCTCTTTTCTAGTCTTTATACCTTTTATTTGCCCATTTGCATTAATTTGATTGCTCAGGGCCTCTAGTACAGCACTAAATATAAGTACATCCTTATCTTATTTCTTTGTCTGATGGGGAAAGATTTCAATGTTCAATATTTGTGTAGAATGCTCATTGTAGATTGCCTTCTTTTCTTTCTTTCTTTCTTTCTTTCTTTCTTTCTTTCTTTCTTTCTTTCTTTCTCTTTTTCTTCCTTCCTTCCTTTCCATGTGGTGGATCACCTTTTTTCACATTAAAGAACTTTATTTATTGCTAGTTTTCTAAGTATGTTTATAAAGAATAGATGTTGATTTCTCAGAAGTACTTTTCTTGTACACATTGAAATAGTCATAGGATTTTTTCCTTATATCTGTTATTATCATGGAATACATTGGTTGATGTTTGAATGTTAAAATATAAAATGTTAAATATTGTGAAATAAAGGTCACTTGCCCCTAGCATTCCACCATTTTTATTTTTATTACTTTCAGTTTAATAAAATTTCCTTATGTATTTTTTTTAATATTATGCTTAAGCAACTTGTAATGTTGTTGACAGCTTATGCTGGCCAAACCATGAACAAGTTTTTTAAAAATCTATTTTCAGTAAGAGTATAAAGTACTAGTATCATCCTTTCCCCAGTAAGTAGCTGGAAAAATTTACAGGTGAAACCACGAAGTCTTGGAGTTTTCTTTGTGTGAAAGTTATATTGATGGGTATAATTTCCTTAGTGAACATGTAACTATTTAGAATATGCGGTTTTGCGTGGCTTGTATGTTATAGTTTTCTACTGCTGCCTACGCATTTCATAAAAGCTTAGGGCTTAAAACAACAACAGAAGCTGTTTATCATTATGAAGATTCTGTAGATAGGAGGCTGGAGAGCAGTTTTGTTGGGTTGCTCTGGCCTCTGGTTAGTTTACCATCAGTATCAAATATGCTTGGTGGTTATTTACCTGAATCAGTCCTTCAGAGGGTGGTGGGGCAGCTGGTTTCCCTGGAGCAGATGATCTAAGAGAAGAAGCAGACAGAACTCTGCAGTGAACAAGAATAATCATATGACCTTAACTCTTTGCATGTCTGTATATTTTCTGTAATTTGATTTGCAATATATACTGAACATTGTGTATAAAAACACCACCGAATTATAGTTACTCCAGCTAGTCTGTCACCAAAAGTGGGTCTTGTTATCTTCTGTTAGGCACACAGTAGGAGTTGTTAATCACCACCTAATCAGGAACAGGCCCGTGGTTGGGCCTGTGTTGAAGAGGCAGTAAGATTCATTTTGCATTACTTTTCCACACCCTGAAGTATGTCTCCAGGCTTTTGACTGAAAGCCTTTCCACTTTGAAAGACTGAGAACTTCCTTCACTCTCTTGAGAGTCTTTTCATTTAGCCCCTTAGCCTCTAGTTATAGGTAGCTTCAAAATATGGCCCATATTTTTAAGGATGGTGAGTTTTCAGGAGTGAGCTTAGAGCTAGCCCTTCCTTCGAGACCACCTTTGCTTTGCAAGCACAGGGTGGAGGAGCTTTCACTTTGCATAGGATGCTGTGTGGATAACAATTCATGTATTCCCAGTACCTGGCAAATGTCCTGTGGGGAAAAGTGGCCATGTGTTTGAGGCTCCTCCAGCTTCCATCTGTCGTTCCACCCCTGTAACAATTTAAGGCTTTGATGGCTCATTTTCTCCCAGACAGAGGCTTTCTACTTGAACCAAAGCCAGTGGTGAATTGCTGCCCAGAAGCAGCCGCTTCACCCAGAGTGAAAATTCCTGGGGATACATATACTTCCCCAGATGGTCTTAGAAAAGAATGTGTTAGGATACTAAATTTCTGTAATTTCTATGTCTCATAAGGTTACTGGCTTAGAATGATATTTTATTATTTTAATTTATATTACTTTTATTTATTTATATGTACATTAACTATTTCTGTGAAATAAATTACTTAATAGCTTTAAACAGTGAATGCATCATTTCCCCTCTCTGTAAGGCAGGAGTGTGGGAGCGGCTTACTTAGAGTGCTCACAGGTTACACTCAAGAGAGAGATCGTCTCTGCTCACCTGAAGGCTGAACTGGCCTTGAGAGAGCCACATCCCAGATTCCTCACTCACAGAAGGGCTTTGTGGCTGACAAAATGCCTCACTTTCTTACACATGGCCCTTTCCACAGGGCTGATTATCTTACTAAGTGGTTCCTGACATTTTCTGTAGTCATAGAAGCATGGATGTATCAGACTCACAGAAAAACAACAAACAAACAAACAAACAAAAAAACAAACTAGTGTTGCTGCATTTGCCCACTGTGAGGCCAACGAAGATGCTGGAAAAATAGGTAACAGGGCATAAGGACTACTGATTTAGTGACTACTGTGTTAAACCAGCTCCCAAAGAGCATATCAATATCATATAGGCTAACATGTAAGAGACTGAATCAATGATGACTAACTAAAAATAGGATAGTTTGAGTACGAGGTGCAATATCTACTGCATTCCCATGCCCATCACAAATGCCATAACTCAGGCTGGAGAAATGGCTCAGTGGCTAAGAACAGTGGCTACCCTTCCAGAGGACCTAAGTTCAATTCCCAGCACCCACATGGCAGATCACAACTGCCTGTAACTCCAGTCTCAGGTAATCCAATGTTCTCTTCTAAACTTCCAAAGTTACCAAGCACACTGTAGTACACAGATATGGATGCAGGTAAAACAACCATATACATAAAAAGAAATAAAACAAAAAAAAATAAAAACAAATACTACAATTAATTAGAAAGCTGACCAGTTAGTATGTGATGACATTGGTTGTCAGTCAGCATGTAATCTTTGGTCCAGTAGATATAGGAAAGAAGTGTGCAATGTAACATGCTATCCTCAGTATAAAATTGTGTTCTTCTCTAACATAGTTTATCAGTAATTTAGGCACAGTACCAGAGCAGACATCCTGAGTGATCAATACGTGATGGTAATTGGGTTTGATCCTTGAAATACACACGTACACATGTACACACACATGCACAGACATACACCCATGCCAACGAGACACACACACACACACACACACACACACACACACACACACACACACAGAGAGAGAGAGAGAGAGAGACAGAGAGAGAGAGAGAGAGAGAGAGAGACAGACAGACAGACAGAGAGAGACAGAGAGAGACAGAGAGAGAATAGTATGCACACAGACAGGCTGCACATAGAAATATTGATGGAATTTGCCTACTTTAATTTATGTCACACAGATGTGAACATTAGAAGGCCACAAAGAAACTGTTATAGGTGCCTCATCTGGTCACATGTCACTGAAGAGAAAAAGATTAAATAACAAGGAATTGTACGCATCCACAACACATGTATGTTTTCCTAGTTATGTATTTATGAAAACTGTATTTATAGTTGTGGGTACATATACATTGAAAAATGAAGAAAATATGAAGGAAAGTGAGATTCAGCACTTTGCATGCCTATGCCAAAAGCTGAGTTTACTTTGCATATGAAATTGGATCCAACAAATTGGGAGTTGGGCTCAAACCCCAGGAGTCTTGAAACGCCAGCATCTGAGACTAGGCTGGGCATAGTGTTCTTTTGGAGAAGAACCAGATATTATCAATCATGAATTTCATACTTTAAAAAATTGGGTGAATTCCTCTTGGAATGCAGTATGTCCTCATAAGACAAGGATGCTAAGAAAAGAGATCTACAGTACTCCTTCTGTGTTCAGAGGAGCTCAGGAAAGTTCAGACGAGGGCAGAATTAAAATGTGTAACTAGATATAGAACATGACATTCTCAAACCCAAAGAAAACTGACAGTTAGAGATCTGGGTCTCCTCCTCTCTGTGTCTTTTGTAATGTGGTCTCTAGAAGTCTGTCTGTTCTTTACTTCCTTATCATGTCTCGTTTTTTTCCTCCTGAAAAATGTCAATCACCCTCTATGCCTCACCACTTTTATGTGCTAAGCTTTGATTCTCAATGCATTATATTGGGTGACCACTTTTTTTCAACACCTCAAGCCTACTGTTGATGGTAATTATATGTTGACGCCAAGTGGATTATCAAGAAATCTCAAGTCACTTAAAACAAATATGCTGAGGTTTTATTTTAAAAGAAATCATTTACAAGGCATGAAACCTCAGAAGATAACATCAGAAGATATTTTTATGACCTTGGATTTGGCAGTGAATTCCCCCCTCTCTTATTTATTTGTTTATTCACATTTGACACTAAAAATAACAGAACTGAAAATCTATAAACTTAGACATTTCCCCAAGGAAAGGATTTATATTCTCAAACAAGCATATGAAAAAATGCTAAACACCATTAGCTATTGAGAAATTGTAAAGCAAACTGACATTGCAATACCACTTTACATCTAGTAAGATGCATGTAAGTAAAAAGAGATGATGGGGTTGAAGAAATGGCTCAGCAAAGAGTCTCATGTATTGCTCTTTCAGAGGATTTTGGTTAGATTCCCAGCACTCGTAGGGCAGCTCATAACTGCCTAGAACTCTAGTTCCAGGGGATCTGATGCTCTCTTCTGGCTTTCATGGACAATGGCACACACATACACATACACATGTGTAACCATGGGCTTTTCCACTCATGTCCCAGTTCCTGAATAATAACTCAGAGGTTTATTATTTATTAATTAATGTCTAGACCTTAAGCTAGGCTTGTTGGCTGACTAGCTCCTAATTCATATGAACTCATATTAATTCATATTAACTCATATTAATTCATATTAATTCATTAATTCATGCTTTTCTCTGTCTCCCACATGGTTGGTTACCTCTTCTCAGTTTCATAAGTTTGACTTCCTTTGAGTCTGTGTGGCAAATCTTCTTGCTCCTGTCTCTTTCCCAGAGTTTCAGTCTATCTACTGGGAACTCCCACCTTCTACTTTCTGCCTTTTGCTAATAGGTCATTGGCTTTTTATTGACAGGTTATGCTTTTACACAAAGCACAAGAGATTAGCTCCCTCCCACATGTATGCACAAAACTGAAAAAAGAAAAAAGAAAAAAAACAGGGATGGGCAATGACAAATGTCAGTGAGATTATAGAGAAATTGGAATTCTTACACTTAAAGAAAAAAACTACATTTATTTATTCACTTAGTTCGCTCACGTATGTGTGCGTGTGTATGCGTGTGCATGTGTGTGTGTGTGTGTGTGTGTGTGTGTGTGTGTGTGTGTGTGTGTATTGTGTGAATGCCACACTGTGTGGATAAAGGTCAGAAGACAACTTATGGAAGTTGCTTCTCTGCTTCCATCACATGAGTCCCTGGGATCAAACTCACATCATCAGGTTTGCTTACATCTTTATCTACAGAGGCATCTCATCAGCCCACATTCTTGCCTTTTAAAGACTTGTAATTCATTTGCTCATTTGCCATACAGTTCACTTTATTTGAAGAGTACAGTCTTACGGCTTTTAGTATGTTCACAGCATTGTGTAACCATCAACATGATTCATTTTAGAGTACGTTATCATCCAACATGCAAATCCATAGCTGTTAGCATTTGTTCCCCATCCTTTCCCAACTGTACACTTATCCATTTTCTTTCACTGTGGCCCCAGGCAATTACTCATTTACTCCATCTGTCTGTCTTTGTCTTTCTGTTCCTCCCTCTCTGATTTCTATACATTTCTCTTTCTATACTCTATCTTATATACTTCTACTCCTATCCAGGCATCATTACATATTCCTTGATTAACATCTTTTACCCTCTACTCTAACCACACAAGCTTGTGGTAACTAAAATTCTATTATCCCCTTTAGTGAGCTCAGTTTCTAGACTCCACATATGAATGAGATCATGTAGTGTTTGTCTTTTTATTCCTGACTTTATAAAGTGTTTTCTAATTCATCAATATTTGAAAAATGCCAAGATTTTCTCATTATGAATTAATAGCATTCCACTGTGTATATAACATATTTTCTCCATCCATCGATCCATCCACTGATAGACACCTAGGTTGATTGCATGTTTTAGCTACTGTGAATAGTTCTAGGAGCACAGATATTTCTTTAATATAGTGGTTTAATTTCCTTTGGATGTATATATGTAGTAGTGGAGTAATAGTAGCATTATTTCAAGTTGCTCATTGAATTTAAATTTGAACAACCTCTGTCCAGTGTTTGCAATGACTATGCTAATTTATGTTATTATACACAGTGTGTGAAGGGAGAACTGTCATATATTGCAAATGGGAATGTAAAATGGTGCAGCCACTGTGGAACAATTTGGGATGGCCTTGTGTTTGACAGTGGTTTCTTCAGAACTGACATTAAAAGCATAATCAACAAATTTAAAACCAAATAAGTTAAACTCAGACATGGTAGTTACTTGACAACTTGAACCCAGCAACATCATATGACCCAATACAAGATGCAACACAAGAAAATACAGCAATAAAGGTTTTACTGTAGTTTTTAAGAATTTAAGATAACAAAAGCAATTGTCATGCATGTAAAATGGTTGGTACATGTAAAACATTGGAAGTCAAATCCATCACATCCCTTCTATTAATAGCCTAACCACTAACATTCTTAGCTACCTCAAGCCACCCTTCCAGAGAGTTCCCTTTGGGTTCATATGCCTTATTTTCCTGAAGTGATATTATATCTACGGTTTATATTCTCAGTGACACATTTTACAACACATAATTTTTGGCCAGAAAAATGGTTCTGCCAGTAAAGTGCTTGCTGTGTGAACGTGAGGACCTGCATTCAGATCCCTAAAATCCTAGTAGAAAGCCTGGTGTGGAAAAGCGCGCTTGAAATCCCAGAATTGGGGAGGTGAAGACAGGAAATTATCTGAGCTTCACTGTTTGGTTAGTGGAGAGATACAGGTTCAATGAGATATCCTGTCTCAAAATAGAAGATGTCAGCCTCTGGCCTTAACACACACACACACACACACACACACACACACACACACACACACACACA
>JADRCD010238929.1:11527-21873 GCA_019843815.1 Montemys delectorum
ACACACACACACACACACACACACACACACACACACACACACACACAAAATAGAAGACATTATTTTGTTTGATTTCACTTATACCTTTCATGCCCTAGAAAAGAGTCTTTAGGTTTCTATTGAAAGTGGTGAAGATTCGAAGTCCACATCGTAACAGGAGCTTTATACTTCAAATTAGGGCATCAGAAATGGCATTATTTTTGACCCTTGGGATGTGACTTTTCTTCTTAGGAGAAAAAAGAAGAAGAGGTTATACAAATTAACCACTGGCAGTTGCCGTGGCAGTGTCAGGGCCAGGGTTGGACTGACAATCATTTTGGTTCCCATGTTTTGGCTCCCAGTTTGGTTCCCAAGACAACTCTACTTGCCATCCAGCTGATGTATACTTGACAACTAGGAGGGAAAAATAGTTGTTTCTAGAGCAATGGTGGAAAAATGGGGCAGCAGAGGGGACTTGGAAGGCCTCCTTCCATTCACAAACCGAAAAGGAAACTGAAAATCTTTCAGAACCAACCTTGTAGAGCTCTGAGTACTAATACAGATCCTGTAGCAGACAGGGATCACATAATTTCTCAGCAAAAGAGCATCCTAGCTTTTAACTCATCCTGGATGTCTCCCCTAAACCAGCTCATTGGCGGCAGCCTTCACAAAGCTTCATGTGATCATGAGAAACTCGAAGGTTACATGCCACTGTTATTTTCCACCATTGTTGAGTATTTATTTTATTTTAGTGTATGTGTGTGTGTGTGTGTGTGTGTGTGTGTGTGTGTGTATGTTCATGTACATGAGAATATGAGAGTCAGAGGATAATTCTGCGGAGTCATTTCTCTCCTTCTACCTTTTAAGTGGGTCCTGGGATTGAACTCTGGTCTTCAGGCTTGCCTTGCAGACACCTTTGCTAGCTTAGTTATGTTGCCTGCCTAGAAGGCCTCAGGCACACTTAGACTGAGCATTGTTCACAAGAGGCTGGAGTAGGTCCTAAGCCTGCATCTTTGGCTCACTTTCAGGTAGTGTTATTTATTAACAGTTTAAAAGTGAAAACAACTCTCTTGACCATAAACTAATAAATGGACAAATAAGATGCAGTATCTCCACAATGAGATACGATTCAGCTCTAAAAAGGGAATGAAGTCAAGCCTGGTGATACACGCCTGTAATCACAGCTCTTGGCAAGTGCAGTCAAGAGGATCAGGAGTTCAAGGTCAGCCTTGTTATATAGTAAATTCTTAATGAGCCTAGTCTGCATGACACTCTATCAAAATAGAAAAAAAAAGCAATGAAGGTGTGAGGCATGCTCTGATATGGATAAACCCTGAAGACTTCATGCTAATTGATTGAAGTCAGCATGAAGGCCACAGAGGCTTTAAGTTCGTTTAGATGAAACATTCATAGTAGGTTTGGGGCATTGGTTTCCATGGGCTGGAGGTAACAGGCAGCAGGGAATGGTTGTATTATAGGCATAGTAATTTGGGGGGTGGGTTGGGGTGGGAATGGTAGAATGTTTTGGAAGTAAATAATGCTTAACATCATACAGCATTATAGATGTGCTAAAAGCCCAGGGATGAAAACTCTAAAATGCTTAAAATGGTGAATTTTATGGTATATTACTTTTATCTGAATAAGAAAATAATTGAAAAACAACACTAACTTATGTTCTGATAATTTTGAAACACATTTGAAATGAAGTCTCCATGGCAACGGTCTCTGTGGTAACATCAACTCAGGAGCTTTCCCTGGTGTTGCATCATTCAACCCAGAATCCTCCAAGGTTGTTAGAGAAAAGTCAACTTTTAATGAATCCCGGAGGATTTTCTCTTTAGTCTGGAGGAAAGTCAGCCTTGTGGGGCTTTTTTGAACTTTGTCATAATGATTTGTTTTTCTCTATGTGTAACTTTTGTGCAGTGAGGTGGAGAACAGGGATTAGGATTTATTAATGACTCCGAAAAAAAACATAGCAACATTCTATGTAAAACAACCTGCAAATGATGGGGCTGGAGAGATGGCTCAGAGGTTAAGAGCCCTTGCTGTTCTTGCAGAGGATCAAGGCAGGGTTCCCACTCACATGGTGCCTCACAATTGGTTATCTCTGGATCAGTGGATCCAGTGCCCTCTTCTGGTCTTCTCAGGCACTATATTCACATGGTGCATAGATATAAATGCAGGCAATAAACACACACACACACACACACACACACACACACACACACACACACATATACACACACACACTCACACACACACAGAAAGAAAGAGAGAGAGAGACAGAGAGAGAGAGAGACAGAGAGACAGAGAGACAGAGAGACAGAGAGACAGAGACAGAGACAGACCTTTAAAAAAACTCCTGCAAATAGGGCAGCTATTGCAGCTTGGGCTGAATATATAACATAGGAATAGAAGCATGGTGATCAGTATGTTCGTGCACTCCAGAATATAAACAGGCCTCCCTGGAACGAATGGAGACCTTTGGCTTTTGAGTTGTGACTCCCATTTCTTCTCCAAGAGAAGTTCCAGCTTTTAGTTAACCTAAACTCGAGTTCATTTGCTGACTGGGTTTTGAATTTCTTTAAGGACAGAGTATTTGATTTGACTAAATGTCAGTTTCTAGCTGGTTTGTTGAGACAGATCATTCTTGCTCAGGAGTCCTGCTTGGTTCTTGCTTTGTTGTCTGGGGCTGGCTTTGAACTCACAGAAATCCCCCTGCCTCAGCATCCCCAAACTTGTGCACCACTATATGAAGTTTTTGTCATTTTATCATAAATATATTATTAAAATAAATTCCTAATACAACAGGGAAGTGATGTGTCCAAGTCGTCACATATATTATTACACTTGAAGGAATGGATTTTACTTATTTTTACTTTTTTATTAGCCTATATTATGTGACATTTTCACACATGTGCATTATGCCCTTTGGTCATGTTCATCTGCTATTGCTCACTCTTCACTCCTTCCTCCTGTTGGATTTCTTCCTTTTCTAAAATAACTCTCCTTCCTTACCTTTAAACTAGATTCTGCTTGTGGGAGGAACTATGTGATACTTGATTTTCTGAATCTGACTTATTTTGCTCAATATGATGATCTTCAGGTCTGTCCATTTCCTTCAAACAACATCATTTTTAAACTTCTTTAAAAATAATTTATTTATTTTATGTGTATAAGTTTGGCTTGCATGTATGTATGCGAACCACATGCATGCCTGGTGTCTAAGGAGTCAGGAGAGTGTATAGATAGTTGTAAGCTGTCATGTGGGTACTGGGAATTAAGCCCAGGTCCTCTGGATGAGCAGCCAATGCTCTTGACCATTGAGTCATCTCTTTAGTCTCATGATTTTGTACTTCTTGATGGCTGATTAGTAGTTTATTGTGTACATAAAACAATCAAGAGGAATTTAGAGAAGCTGCCACTAGGTGTCTGGAAAACAAAGCTGGGAGGTCACAGTTTTGTGTGTTGTATGAGTCAGGATTTTTTTTATACAGAGATCTTTTGCTCTGAATGATGTCCAGAATCTTTTCCCTTTTGAGATCAGCTCTAGCTTGATTTCTATGTGTCCTGAAACCAAAGTGCATGGTAGTGTCAGCATTAGGGTCTTATTTTCATTTAATTATGTGGCAATAAAAAGCAATGGAAATATGCTGATTTCTTGGGAACCTGTGAGACCTATCTGGCCAACAACTCATATGGCACTGGGACTTTTATTAAAAACCTATAACTTCTCAGCACCCACATAGAGTACCTTTATTCCAAGATCTCTCTCTCTCTCTCTCTCTCTCTCTCTCTCTCTCTCTCTCTCTCTCTCTCTCACACACACACACACACACACACACACACACACACACACACACACACACACTTAGATTAAAAAGTAGTAGATTTCTACATGGCTTTTGCACATGTCCTTTGCTTTCGTCTACTTTCTCTTGTATGCCTTCAAAGGATGATGCTAACTTTTAAATAATTCATCCCATATCTTGCTTATTTGTATTCATATCTCATATTACAGCATGACTCTATTGAATATAATCTTATATTAAAACTCTGGCTTTCCTATGTATTTTAGAAATTGCTACTTTTAGTTTTTTTCCTGGACTGAAGGGAGTTTCTGAGTGAATTTCATTCTTGTCTTTGAACTTTAGGTATGTTACCACCAGGTGGCAGTATGAGAAGGGGTCATTCTTCTGGGACAGCAGGTGGTGTTCCGGCCTATCCTGACTTAATCTCTTATTTTTAATGCACAGAGTGTTCATAAACTTACATAAACACACATTGATTTTAAAAAGTAAATCCTAGCAAGCACTAAAGAAAATTACATTTTAGAGGGAAAGCTCAAAAAGCAACCAGAGAAAAATTAAAATGACAATATCATTCCATCTGTATTTCTCATTCTGTTTACAATTGCTGAGTGTGAGAGGGTTCATAAAATGGGAAAGGATGGCTCACTTGTGTCTCCTTGAAAGCAATGGTACATGAATTCCAGTGTGCACCTCTGTGGAGAAAGATTATCACCATTATCATGGTACAAGTCCTTCCTCTCAGTTGAAAGAGGCACGACTCTGCTCTTCAGAGGCAATGGATGGGTAAATACTTATTTTTCTCTTCAAGAGAGTATCTTCACGATGGCAGCTGTTTAATGAAACAAACATCTCAGTGGATATGAGCAGTCCTATGGAATTCAGCTGAATGTGGTGCTTGGAATAATGGCTTTGCCTGGAGGGGAAAGTTGAAGCTCTTCCCAATGGCTCAAGGGCGTTACACGCTGTTTTTTTTTTTTTTTAAATTATTATTATTAGATATTTTCTTTATTTACATGTAAATTTCTCCTTTCCCAGTTTCCCCTCCAAAAAACAAACAAACAAACAAACAAACAAACAAAAGCAACAAGAACAAACCCCTATTGCCTCCCCCCTCCCCATGCCTGCCACCCCACCCTCTCTCACTTATTGGCCCTGGCATTCCCCTACACTGGGGCACAAAACCTTCACAAGGCCGAGGTCCTTTACTCCTATAGATGATCGAATTTGTGATCCTCTACTATACACATGCTGCCAGAACATTCAGTCCCACCATGTATAGTCCTTGATTGGTGGTTGGGTCCCTGGGAGCTCTGAGGGTACTAGTTAGTTCATATTGTTCATCCTAAGGGGCTGCAAACCCTTCAGTTCCATAGATCCTTTCTCTAACTCCTTCACTGGGGACCATGTACTCAGTTCAATGAATGGCTGTGAGCCTCTACATCTGTATTAGTCAGGTATTGTCAGAGCCTCTTAGGAGATAGCTATATTTAGGCGAGCTTGTCCTCCTTCAGTCTCTGCTCCATAGTTAATCTCTGCCACTCCTTCCGTGGATATTTGGTTCCCCCTTTTAAGAAGGAATGAAATGTCCACCTTTTGGTCTTCCTTCTTCTTAAGTTTTTGTGGTTTGTGGGTTGTTCTTTCTGTATTCCAAACTTCTGGGCTAATAGCCACTTATCAGAGAATGCATACCATGTGTGTTCTTTTGTGATTGTGTTACCTCACTCAGGATGATACTCTCCAGATCCATCCATTTCCCTAAGAATTTCATAAATTCATTGTTTTTAATAGCTGAGTAGTACTCCATTGTGTAGATGTACCATAGTTTCTGTATCCATTCCTCTGTTGAGGGACATCTGAGTTGTTTCCAGTTTCTGGCTATTATAAATAAGGCTGCTATGAACATGGTGGAGCATGTGTCCTTATTACATGTTGGAGCATCTTGTGGGTATATGCCCAGGAGTGGTATAGCTGGGTCCTCTGGTAGAACTATGTCCAATTTCCGGAGGAACCACCACACTGATTTCCAGAGTGGTTGTACAGTTTGTAATCCCACCAGCAGTGAAGGAGTGTTCCTCTTTCTCCACAATCTCTCCAGCATCTGCTGTCACCTGAGTCTTTTATCCTAGCCAATCTGACAAATTCTTGCAAACCCAATCAAAGAACACATCAAAACGATCATTCACCATGATCAAGTAGGCTTCATCCCAGGGATGCAGGGATGGTTCAATATACGGAAATACACGCTGTTTAATAGAGGGCATAACATCAACCCAGTGCCCCAGTCTGCAATGGGGAGAGCAGCTAGAAGGTATTTTCTCCCATTGGTTTCTGTGTGGAAGTGAAAGTGAGCATGGACTACAACGACTGCTTCCTGTGTGAACCAGAAGAGATGGCTCAGTGGTTAAGAGCACTGCCTGCTCTTCTGAAGGTCCTGAGTTCAAATCCTAGAAACCACTTGGTGGTTCATCTGCAGTGAGATCTGATGCCCTCTTCTGGGGTATCTGAAGACAGCTACAGTGTACTTACATATAATAATAAATAAATAAATCTTTAAAAAAAAAGAAAAAAGAAGGCCACACCATCTTATCTTCTGCAAGAATTTTGGGGAGAGACAGAAATCTCTGGATTTTTACATAGGCCCTTGTGTGTTTAACTATATCAACTTATTTAACTATATCAACTTCAGTTCTTAGCTCTTTGGTTGCTGTCAAAATGGGACCCACGTTACATTTATACCCAAACTACCTGTGACATCCCAGGGAAAGATCAGTACGGATGTCTGAGTAAAAAAGGAAGTTGTCTTTTTAAAATGTGTGTTAAGTTTCCTAATTAATTCCTGGGGTATTTATAGAAGCTATGTATCTCAGGCATAGCACAGTTCTGAATTTCATTTACTGAACAAGTATCTAATATGAGGCAAGACTAAAACAGGCTGAAGACAGATGATTGCCCCACCGTGAATCAGCCCTAAGTGGCCGAGTCCTGCACAGTGAGAAGCCTGCTCCTTCTGTGCCCTTGGAGGATAACTAACTTGAGAACACCTTATTTTTGATCTCCCGTGGAACTTGGAATTGCTCATCCGTAGAGAACGATGGATGACTCTGACTCCTGGGGCAGAGTACAGCCAAGGCAAATGTTTGCCTTCTGTCACTGGAACAAATATCTGTGTGGAATATTTATGAAGAGAAATATTTATCCTGGCCACAGTGAGAGTTTTCAGGCCATGGCTTTCAGCCTTGCTCCTTTTGGGTCTGTGGTGAGGGAAGGGTGGAGCAAAGACGCTCATCTCACAGCTAAGGTGGGTAAAACAGAAAAGGAAGAGTCTAGGGTCTCCCAATTCCTCAATGACCAACCACAAGGCCTACTAGGCCCAACCGCTTTTTTTTTTTTTTTTTTTAAAATTGGATATTTTCTTTATATACATTTCAAATGTTATCCCCCTTCCTAGTTTCTCCCCTCCCGGAAACTCCCTATTCAACCCCTCCCCTGCTTCTATGAGGGTGTTCCTCCATCCACCCACCCACTCCTGCTTCCCCTCTCTCGATTCCTCCACACTGCGGCATCTATCAGGTCCTCATAGGACCAAGGATCTCTCCTCCCATTGATACCTTACAAGCCTATCCCTCTGCTACATATGCTGGAGCGGTGTGTACTCCTTGGTTGGTGGTTTAGTCCCTGAGAGCTCTGGGCAGGGGTTGGGGGAGGGCTGGTTTTTGTTTTTCCTATGGGGTTGCAAACCCCTTCAGCTCCTTCAGTATGCCCAACCCCTTAAAACTTTCTGCATTTCACAAAGGCACCTTCCTGCTGACGAAGCCTAGCATATATGAATTTAAAGGACGTTTACCATTTCACTTTAGATTTACTTGTTACATCACCCACCTTTTTCTAAACATAATGTAATTTTCTGTGGCTCCCTAGAAATTATGCTACTTTCTCTGCCTGGAAAGCTCTCATTCTCCTCTCCTGGTCGGTTAGGACTCTGCTTACCATTTAGGATTCATAGTACAAATGCCACCTTAACTTACAATGGAGCTATATCACAATAAACATGTAAATTGGAAACATCATTAGATAAAAATGTTTAATATATTAACCCACAAAATACAAACTTAGCTCAGTCCACCTTAAACTTGTTCAGAATACTTACTTTATCCCACAACTGGGCAATGTTGTCTACTGTTTGCCTAATATTTGAGAATGTCCCCTGGAGTTCATGTGATAGAGGCCTGCCCCTCCCCTTGGTCTGGTAGGATTGAGATGGTGGTGGAGTATTTAAAATTGAACATTAATCATGTCATAGGGCATCACTCTTGGAAGGGATTAGCAATGGCCTTGTGGAATAGTTAGTTCTTGTGAATGAGTTGTCCCTGAATCTCTCTTACTTTTATGTCTTGCTATGTGAAATCTTCTACATGTTTCCCCTACTGTAAACGTCATCTGCCATGAGGCCCTAACCAGAGTCAACACAGACGGAGCCACCTGATCTTTGATTTCCAGCTTCCAAACCTGTAAGCAACCATACCTCTTCTCATTAGAAGTATTCAGATTCCAATATTTTGTTGTAACAATGAAAATAGACTAATGCATCAGTGAATATAAAATTATTTTGTAATAAAGTATTAATTGCTCATGTAATTTATTGGATATTGTATTAAAGTAAAAACCAGAATGATTGTGTGACTATTCATCATTAATGCATACATTCCACCCTACACTTGGCCTGAGAAATGTTTGAAGCATTCAAATGAAATTTATTGCTGAATTGCCATTTGACTGAATCATTAAGTTTTATCTCTTTTGATGAGGCTCCAGAGCAGCCTGTAGAGGACACTAAGCATTGGCATGCAGGCGTAGTGTTCTTCAGGAAGACATCAAAGTTTGGTTTTCATTTTATGGCCTGTACAGTAAACCAGAGCATCTTGGATGTTCAGCTTGTATATTTCATAATTAATTTCCATTTCTTCTAGAATCTGCTTGAAACTGTTAAATATACCTTTGGCAGTGAATTTTCTTGGTTCCTTGGATATAGGTTTTTTCCTCTGCTACACCCTCCCTCTCCCTCTCCCTCTCTCTCTTCCTCTCCCTCTCCCTCCCTCCCTCTCCCTCTCCTTCCCCCCTCTCTCATCTCCCCCACCCCCCTACGTCAGCCATCTCCTCATTGGATAGTCCCTCAGCACAGTGCTAACAAGCTTCGATTCCCACTATGCTCTTCACCAGGGTCCTTCTCTAGCTGCATTCTTTTGTAGCACAGTTTAGTCTGGAACTAACTATGTGGCTTAGGACACCCTTGAACTCTTGGTGCCCCTGCCTCAGTCTCCCAAGTGCTAGAATTACAGATGGGAGCCACCACAACCAACTAGTTTCTTCCTTTTTTGATGTGTGTGTTGGTGGAGTTGAAATTCAGGACCTTGTACATGGTAGGCAAGCACTCTACCACAGAGTTACACCCTCATCTCTTGTCACAGCAGAGTCCTTAGTAAAGCCCTGAAGGTGTTCATGTATGTCCTCAGCGATTCTTGTAAACACCACATAATACTGTGGGGCTTCTTTCCAAGATGAATTGATGGCCCAGGTAGCATTTAGAATGGTAAAATCTTCTATGACTCTTAGAGTGTTTAGCCAGGTTCAGGGTCTTTTTCAGCCTTTCATAAATGTTTGTTATGAACAGGATGCTTGGGATCCAGCTACTGTCTCTGGATTTATCTACTGAGTGTGGATTCAGCAGCAGATCTGCAACAAGGCCATCTGGGTCTTGTTAGAGCATTGCCAGGTGCTGGGGGAATCTAGAATGGGATATCACTTTACCTATAGTATTCTCTTGTTGAGGAATGACATGATTGAAACCCGTTTTCAAGCAATCCTGATGTTCTGCAGGCCTAATTGTTATGACAGTGACTGAAGTATGCTCATGCACGCTGTTGCATGCTCTAGAGCTCAATTAATTAGGAAAAGCTTTAATTTCATCTTTAAAATAATTTAGTGCATCCCTAAGTCCTTCCTCAAATATAGTAAGGCTAAGTTCATCATCATAATTTACGTGCTCAACACATGGTATATAGTTAGTATTTGGATTTTAACCCATGACTGTTATGGCAGGGTCAGTCTCAGATGCGATACCCACATGCACATATGTGTATGATTTGTATGTACACATTAATGCAAGGAATTAAATATGCTCACTTTAAAATATACTTAGGAACGACTGTAGTTGGACTCTATAACATTATCCTAAAGCAACATTAACTACTTTATGAGTGCCCTGAATCTTTGTCTGACATTTCTTTGAGCTCTTGCTGAATGGATGTAAGCTCTGGCCTTTGCTTTTCCACAAAACGTATTTCATTTATACTAGATGCTCATTCTGGTAAATATTTCTTAGCTGCAATTATCTTCTGCAGCTTCTCTTTAAGAACTCCAGCATGGTCAGAATCAGCCCTGTTGCCTTGTCATAACTGTCACATTATGAGTTTGATGTCTCTGAAACACTGGAATTACCCATAACTTGCTCTGTGTGTGTGTGTGTGTGTGTGTGTGTGTGTGTGTGTGTGTGTGTGT
>JADRCD010238929.1:21883-42816 GCA_019843815.1 Montemys delectorum
GTGTGTGTGTGTGTGTGTGTGTGTGTGTGTGTGTGTGTGTGTGTGTGAGCGCACAAAATCATTAGCATACTTTTAGACAACAAAAGGACTTCTTAACTAGCAGGGATTGTTAGTAAACTGGGCAGTATGGGCTTTTGTAGTTTTGTTTTTCCTTCCATGCCAAAGAACTCTCCCGTTATCTAGAGTCCAGCTTTCTTTTTCATGAAGGTGGATTTCATAGATGCTGATGGTTTCTCTGTCTTACTGATTAACTTCCTGCGTATTGACATGTCTGTGCCCGATATCAATTGTGAAAGCCTTTACTCCTCTGTAATGACCACTACTGACTTCTATCTTCATGTTGGTTAATTATTTGAGTTTTATCTCAATTGTAGTTGTAGCTGGTGTGGTACCCTGTCTCCAAACAGCAAACAACAAACAACAAAAAACAAACAACAACAGCAACAACAACGACAAACTCCACCACCACCACCACCAAAAAACAATAACAAAAACAACAGCAAAAAGGAGGAATTTGGGTTTGGAAATTTAGCTAAGTGGTAGAGTACTTGGAAGGAAGACCAGCACAGTAGCCCATTTTGTTGCCATGAGATGCAAAAACACAAAATGCAACATTCACAAACCTTTGCAATACTCCTGAGCATCAACTCTAATCCTGTGGCTGACTGGGAGCTGGTGACTCACTGCACTGCCTGGCATAGTGAAAGAGCATCTGACTGTATGTACACTTAGTTTAAAGAGTAAAAGTCGAAGTTTAATGTAAAATTTCTACTTTCATGCTATTGTAGAATATATATATATATATATATATATATATACACACACACACACACACATGCATGTATATATTCATTCTACTATATAGGTAGTAGATTAGTATATATAGTATATAGTTAGTATGTGTATTCTACTATGTAGTAGAATATACTATGAATATTATGTAGAGTATATATATATATATTATATAGAACATATAATATGTAATATATATTGTGGGGCAATGGACGTGCCACTAGACAGAAAACTTGGTAAGTTCAAGCGGATTCAGAAACCCTGGTAATTCTCATAACTGAGAGCAGTAGGTGTTTAAATCTACTCCTGACCAGGTTCTTGTCCTGGAACACATGACCACGACACCCCATGAAGAGGACTGTGATACTCAGTCATGAAGGGCAACACCAGGAGTCCTTCCACATTCAGATGAAACATCCCTAACATCTCAGACCAAGCCAGTAGAAAGCATCTGCCTTTAGACCCCAACCCACCCCAAAATGTATATAAGACCCTATCTACAAGGAATAAAGTGCAGGAGTTATTTCACCAAAGACCATCTGAGAGTATCTTTCTTCGAGAGCTGTATAACACCTTGGGGAAGAGAATTCTCTCCTGCAGCTTTAGTTGCTGGAAGCTGCTGGAAGCCTACCATAATCACTTCCTGCTCAGTGGCCCTGCTTGGTTCCTAGTCACCTGCTGCATCCCGCCTGCCTGCCAGTCACCTGCCACTGACTCCAGGGTGCTGCCTGTGACTGACTCAGGGACAGTGGCCCAGAGGAAGAAGCCAGGCAGCCTGTCTTGCTCCAGCTCCCCTTCCTCCTCCAAGGATAGCACTTGATACACAGACAGGATATATATATATATATATATTTGCCAACCAGTGGTGAATGAAGGTGTCTGTAATAGACTACTAGCATACCATGACAATATGTTCCCACATTAATAATGTTAAAAAACACAACAGGGTTCCAAGCAAAGACAGAGCATAAAGTACATATATGGCCACTTACCTGTCATGAAAGCAAAGGTAAATCATACATACATTAAAGCTATAGTCATTTAAAAATATAAAACTGTAAAATGAATTTTATAAGATCCGCTGACAAGGGATGTGTGTCTGTTTCAATATATGTGCATAAAAGATTGACTTCGGGCATACCTGTGATAGTTTAAAATATAAATTATAACCACCCCATTTGTTAAACACTTGTAATAAGGATGCCTTTTGCTTACTGGGCTTTGGAGGTCTTTTGGGATGTAATAAGTTATTCTAAGATGTTTCCCTACAGAATTTGATTTGGTCTTTTTGCTTGTTGACATTTGAGGATTAACATTTGTTTTTATTCCTTTAAATAAAGCTCTTGTAAAAGAGTTGACTACAGAATCTGAGTAAGTTTACTTTTGCTCTTAATAAAACAACAAAGAAGGGTGAGAAAGATTTAAAAGTACTGCTGAGGAACAAAAGGAGAGTGGAGAATTGTAACCAGATGTGGAGTTTGAGAGAGCTGGATACGCGTGGAACGTCTTCCTCATTACCTCCTGCTTCCCTCAGCTTCCCATCTGGATATTTTCTTTTCTTTTCTTTTTTTATATGTATATGTCATTTTTCTTTTTTCTTTCATTTTTATTTTTATTTTTAGATATTTTCTTTATTTACATGTCATATGATATCTCCTTTCTCAGTTTACCCTCCGAAAAAAAGAAAAAAAACCCCTGTTCCCTCCCACCTCCCCCTGCTCAACAACCCACCCTCTCCTGCTTCCTGGCCCTGGCATTCCCCTACATGGGTCATAGAGCCTTCACAGGACCAATGGCCTCCCCTCCCATTGATGACCGATTAGGCCATCCTCTGCTATACATATGCTACTGGGGCCATCAGTCCCACCATGTGTACTCTTTGGTTGGTGGTTTAGTCTTTGAGAGCTCTGAAGGTACTAGTTAGTTCATATTGTTGTTCATCCTAAGGGGCTGCAAACCTTTTAGCTCCTTGGGCCCTTTCTCTGTCTCCTACACTGGGGACCCTGTGTTCAGTCCAATGGATGGCTGTGAGCCTCTACTTCTGTATTAGTGAGGTACTATTAGAGCCTCTCAGGAGACAGCTATAGCAGGCTCCTGTCAGTCAGCACTTGCTGGCATCCACAATAGTGTCTGGATTTAATGATTGAATATGGGAAAGATTCTCAGGTGGAGCAGTCTCTGGATTGTCCTTCCTTCAGTCTCTGTTCCATATTTTGTCTCTGCAACTCCTTCCGTTGATATTTTGTTCCCCCTTTTAAGAAGGAACGAAGTATCCACACTTTGGTCTTCTTTTCTTCTTGAGTTACTTGTGGTTTGTGGATTGTATTTTGGGTATTCTGAGCTTCTGGGCTAGTATTCACTTATCAGAGAGTGCATATGATGTGTATTCTTTTGTGATTGGATTACCTCACTCAGGATGATACTTTCCAGATCCATCCATTTCCCTAAGAATTTCATAAATTCATTGTTTTTAATAGCTGAGTAGTACTCCATTGTGTAGATGTACCACAGTTTCTGTATCCATTCCTCTGTTGAGGGACATCTGGGTTGTTTCCAGTTTCTGGCTATTATGAATAAGGCTGCTATGAACATAGTGGAGCATGTGTCCTTATTACATGTTGGAGCATCTTCTGGGTATATGCCTAGGAGTGGTATAGCTGGGTCCTCTGGTAGTACTATGTCCGATTTCCTGAGGGACTGCCAAACCAATTTCCAGAGTGATTGTGCCAGCTTACAATCTCACCAGCAATGGAGGAGTGTTCCTCTTTCTCTACAACCTTGCCCGCATCTGCTGTCACCTGAGTTTTTGATCTTAGCCATTCTGACTGATGTAAGGTGGAATCTCAGGATTGTTTTGATTTGCATTCCCCTGATGACTAAGGATATTGAATATTTCTTTAGGTGCTTCTCAGCCATTCGATATTCATCAATTGAGAATTCTTTGTTTAGCTCTGTACCTCATTTTTTAATAGGGTTATTTGGTTCTCTGGAGTCTAACTTTTTGAGTTCTTTGTGTATATTGGATATTAGTTCTCTATTGGATATAGGACTGGTAAAGATCTTTTCCCAATCTGTTGGTTGCCGTTTTTTTTGTCTTATTGACAGTGTCCTTGGGTGTATTTGCTTCTTTTTGTTCTAGAGCTTTCAGGTGTGCTATTAAGGTGCTAGTGTGTGATTTCCCCAGTTTCTTTTTGGAGATACTCAAAGCTAAACTCCAGTTTTCCTCTTAGCACTGTTTTCGTTATGTCTCATAAGTTTGGGTATGTTGTGCCTTAATTTTCATTAAATTCAAGTCTTTAATTTCTTTCTTTATTTTTTCCTTGACTAGGTTATCACTGAGCAGAGGATTGTTCAGTTTCCATGTGTATGTGGGCTTTCCATTGTTTTTGTTGTTATTGAAGACCAGCCTTAATCTGTGGTGATCTGATAGCATGTATGGGATTATTTCAGTCTCTTGTATCTGTTGAGGACTATTTTATGACCAAGTATATGGTCAGTTTTGGAGAAGGTACCGTGATGTGATGAGAAGAAGGTATATTCTTTTGTTTTAGGATGAAATGTGGTATAGACATCTGTTAAATCCATTTGGTTCTTAACTTATGTTAGTTTCACTGTGTCTCTGTTTAGTTTCTGTTTCCATAATCTGTTTATTGATGAGAGTGGGGTATTGAAGTCTCCCACTATTATTGTGTCAGGTATAGTGTGTCCTTTGAGCTTTAGTAAAGTTTCTTTTATGAATGTGGGTGCCCTTGCGTTTGGAGCACAGATGCTTAGATTTGAGAGTTCATCTTGGTAGATTTTTCCTTTGAGGAGTACAAAGTGTCCTTCCTTTTTCTTTTTGATAACTTTTGCTTGAAAGGTGATTTTATTTGGTATTAGAATGGCTACTCCAGCATGTTTCTTGGGACCATTTGCTTGGAAAATTGTTTTCCAGCCTTTTACTCTGAGGTAGTGTCTGTCTTTGTCACTGAGGTGTGTTTCCTGTATTCAGCAAAATACTGTATCCTGTTTTCACATCCAGTCTGTTAGTCTACGTCTTTTTAACTGGGGAATTGAGTCCATTGATGTTAAGCGATATTAAAGAAAAGTGATTTTTGCTTCCTGTTATTTTTTAATTAGTGGTAGAATTACGTTTTTGTGGCTGTCTTCTTTTGTGTTTGTTGGAAGATTACTTTCTTGTTTTTTTCTAGGGTGTAGTTTCCCTCCTTATATTGGTGTTTTCCATCTATTATCCTTTGTAGGGATGAATTTGCAGAGAGATATTTTGTAAATTTGGTCTTGTCATGAAATATCTTAATTTCTCCAGCTATGGTAATTGAGAGTTTTGCTGAGTATAGTAGCCTCGGCTGGCATTTGTGTTCTCTTAGGGTCTGTAGGACATCCGCTCAAGGTCTTCTACCTTTCATAGTCCCTAGTGAGAAGTCTGGTGTAATTCTGATAGGTTTGCATTTATATGTTACTTGTCCTTTTTCCCTTACTGCTTTTAATATTCTTTTTTTGTTTTGTGCATTTGGTGTTTTGGCTATTATGTGATGGGAGGAATTTCTTTTCTTGTCCAATCTATTTGGAGTTCTGTAGGCTTCTTGTATTTTTTTTGGGGGGGGGCATTTTTTTCTTTAGGTTAGGGACGTTTTCTTCTCTAATTTTGTTCAAGATATTTACTGGCACTTTAAGTTGGGAATCTTCACTCTCTTCTTTCCCTATTATTTTTAGGTTTGGTCTTCTCATTGTGTCCTGGATTTTCTGGATGTTTTGCCACACAGAGGCAACACTGTGTGGAATACCATGATGATAGATAAGGCATTCAGTGAGTCCACGGATGGTGGTTTTGGCAGAAGCATTTCGTGCAGGAAAGGCAAATCCATAACCAGAATAAGTGTCTACTCCAGTAAGAACAAAACGTTGTCCTTTCCATGGAGGAAGTGGTCCAATGTAGTCAACCTGCCACCAGGTTGCTGGCTGGTCACCTCGAGAAATGGTGCCATATCTGGGGCTCAGTGTTGGTTTCTGTTGTTGGCAGATCTCGCATTCAGCAGCAGCTGTAGCCAGGTCAGCCTTGGTGAGTGGAAGTCCATGTTGTTGAGCCCATGCATAACCTCCATCTCGGCCACCATGACCACTTTGTTCATGTGCCCATTGAGCAATGACAGGGGTGGCTGGGGAAAGAGGCTGGCTGTCCACCGAACGGGTCATCTTATCCACTTGATTATTGAATTCCTCCTCAGACGAAGTCACCTTTTGGTGAGCATTTACATGGGACACAAATATCTTCACATCCTCTGCCCATTTGGAGAGATCTATCCACTTACTTCTTCCCCAGATGTCTTTCTCACCAATTTTCCAATCGTGATCTTTCCAGGTCCCTGACCATCCAGCCAATCCATTGGCTATAGCCCATGAGTCAGTGAACAATCGTACTTCTGGCCATTTCTTCTTCCAAACAAACTGTAATACCATGTGTACTGCCCGAAGTTCTGCCCACTGTGAAGATTTTCCTTCACCTGTATCTTTCAGGGTTGTCCTGGAAAGGGGTTGTAATGCTGCAGCTGTCCATTTCTGGGTGGTGCCTGCATAACGTGCAGATCCATCAGTAAACCGGGTCCTAGTCTTTTCTTCTTCAGTCAGACGATCATAGGGAACACCCCATGAAGCTATAGGTGCATGCTTGGCAGCAGATGGCATTGTAACAGGAGTGGAAACCATAGGCATTTGAG
Organism: Montemys delectorum; assembly: GCA_019843815.1. Taxonomy (NCBI): domain Eukaryota; kingdom Metazoa; phylum Chordata; class Mammalia; order Rodentia; family Muridae; genus Montemys; species Montemys delectorum. The sequence continues at coordinate 28,390 of JADRCD010238929.1, forward strand.
CAACTTCTTCATGTAACTTGCTTGTGCCCTCAGGACCTGCTCTGGCCCGATCACGTATATACCACTTCCATTTGATGATTGACTGCTGTTGTGCACGTCCTACTTTATGACTTGAAGGGTCTGATAGCACCCAGCTCATGATGGGTAGTTCAGGTCACATAGTAACTTGGTGTCCTATTGTCAAATGTTCAGTTTCCACTAAGGCCCAATAGCAGGCCAAGAGCTGTTTTTCAAAGGGAGAATAGTTGTCTGCAGATGAAGGTAGAGCTTTGCTCCAAAATCCTAAGGGTCTCTTCTGTGATTCACCTACAGGGGCCTGCCAGAGGCTCCAAACAGCATCTCTATCTGCCACAGACACCTCAAGTACCATTGGGTCTGCTGGATCATATGGTCCAAGTGGTAGAGCAGCCTGCACAGCAGCCTGGACCTGTTGAAGAGCCTTCTCCTGTTCCAGGCCCCACACAAAGCTAGCAGCTTTCCGAGTCACTTGGTAAATGGGCCTGAGTAGCACACCCAAGTGAGGAATGTGCTGTCTCCAGAATCCAAATAGACCCACTAAACGTAGTGCTTCTCTCTTGGTGGTGGGAGGGGCCAGGTGCAATAACTTATCTTTCACCTTAGAAGGAATATCTCTGCATGCCCCACACCACTGGACTCCTAAAAATTTCACTGAGTTAGATGGTCCTTGAATTTTGGTTGGATTTATTTCCCATCCTCTGGTATGCATATGTGTTACCAATGAGTCCAAGGTGGTTGCTACTTCCTGCTCACTTGATCCAATCAGCATAATGTCATCAATATAGTGCACCAAGGTGATATTTTGTGGAAGAGACAAACGATCAAGATCTCTTCTAACTAAGTTATGACACAGGGCAGGAGAGTTAATATATCCTTGAGGCAAAACTGTAAAGGTATACTGCTGGCCTTGCCAACTGAAAGCAAATTGCTTCTGGTGGTCCTTATGGACAGGTACTGAGAAGAAGGCATTTGCCAGATCAATGGCTGCATACCAGGTACCAGGAGATGTATTAATTAGTTCAAGTAAAGAAACTACATCTGGTACAGCAGCTGCAATTGGAGTTACTACTTGATTTAGTTTTCGATAATTAACTGTCATTCTCCATGATCCATCTGTCTTCTGCACTGGCCAGATAGGAGAGTTAAAGGGAGATATGGTGGGAACCACCACCCCTGCATCTCTCAAGTCCTTGATAGTGGCAGTAATTTCTGCAATTCCTCCAGGAATACGATTCTGTTTTTGATTCACTATTTTCTTTGGCAGAGGCAACTCTAAAGGCTTCCATTTAGCCTTTCCAACCATAATAGCCCTCACTCCACAGGTCAGGGAACCAATGTGAGAATTCTGCCAATTTCGGAGTATATCTATCCAATTATACATTCTGGAACTGGAGAAATGACCACAGGATGTGTTCGGGGACCTACTGGACCTACTGTGAGTCGCACATCAGTCAAAACTCCATTAATCACCTGTCCTCCATAAGCGCCTACTTTAACTGGAGGGCCACAATGTTTCTTGGGGTCTCCTGGAATTAGTGTCAATTCAAAACCAGTATCCAATAGACCCCGGAAAGTCTGATTATTTCCTTTCCCCCAGTGTACAGTTACTCTTGTAAAAGGCCGTAGGTCCCTCTGGGGAAGAACTGGAGAAAGATTAACAGCAAAACTTTTAGGTATCTTATCAAGATCTTCCCTCAGAGGAACCTGGCCACCCCTTCATTCAAGGGGTTCTAGATCTGCAAACTGGCTCAAGTCTGGGAATTGATTCACTGGCCGAGACTGCCTTTTGCCACGATCCACTGTAGCCCTTCTTTCCTTTGTTTGAGAATTTTTCTGCTTATACAGCTCAAACAGATATGCAGTGGGCTTCCTATCTATTTCGTGCCTAGAAACACCATGATTGATTAGCCAGGACCAAAGGTCCAAACGAGTCATGCCATTATAAATTTCACCTCTCCTATGCTGACCATTGCAGGTTATATCATTATAAATATTGTTTTGTCTACGCTGTCCATTATAATAACTACGATCACCTTGTCTCTGGCGATTCAATGCTGCCACCTGGCCCTTGTTACCTCGGGGCCCAGTTAAACCTATTGAATTTAATTCATCTAATTGAGCAGCAGCATCTCCAACCCTAAGGTCTGGCACAAGGAAAAGAGAAAAAACAAAACCCTTCAAATGTGCTGGTGCCGCTCTCACCAGTTTGTGTCTCATAGGACTGGTGAAGGGCATATCTTCTGGACCTTCCCATTGTGGGGAATTAGGTTTTATACAACGTATCCACTCTAGCATTGCAATTTCCCTAAGCCTTAAAATCCCTTCATCAACACTAAACCAAGGGATATCAAGTACCTCTAACTCCTTTTCAGTAGGCCATCTTTTGATAAATGCTTCGGCCAACCATTCAAACAAACTTCTGACACCTTCTTTAACTGTACGAGCTTCCATATTAAACCTAGAATCTACACTCAGAGGACCCATGTCAATAAATTCAGCCTGCTCTAGTTTTATGTTTCTTCCACCCTTATCCCACACCCTTAAAATCCACTCCCACACATATTCCCCAGACTTCTGCTTGAATGAATTAGCAAGCTCATTAAGCTCCTTAGTAGTGTATCGAATTTCCTCACGGACTACACTTTCTACCTCCCCTTTAGGGGCTTGTTTTGCCTTGAGTCTAGTTATAGGTCTAGAAGAAACTATTGGTGGACCTTGAGAAACATCAATATTGTCTTGTCTGGCATTTTCTTCAGTGAAAGTCACTGCTGTCTTATCAGACTCTGGGGAATTAACTTCCTCGTATGGGAAAGGCATTAATTCAAGGGGTGGGGCTGAGGGTACTACTTCCTCAGGTGGGGCAAACACTTGAGAATCTGAAGGTTTAAAATTCTCAGCTTCAATGGGGTCTTCCCACACATCCCCATCCCAAGTTACAGGATCCCATTCTTTGCCAACTAATGCCCTTACTTTAACCACTGACACCCTCTCAGGCTGAGACTTGAATTTTCGCTGTAATTCAGCCAACCTTATAATAAGAGCTTCAGTTTGATTTTCTGCAGCTTGAACTCTATGGCTGCTGGAGAGAAGACTATCTTCAAGGACACACTTAGCAACTTTTAGATCGTTTACTTTTATCTGGAGCCTTTCGATTTTATCACACAACTCCTTATTTTCCTTCATCATTTTTTCTTGAAATTCCTTATTTTCCTTCATCATTTTTTCTTGAGATGCTAAGAGCAACCAACCAACAAAATCATTTTCTGATTTCTTCCCCATCTTGTGGAAAGCTTTGTACACCGAATCCCCTAATTCATCAGGATAATCAAGGGCATTAGCTTCTTTGAGTTTGGAATATAGTTGTGACCACGAGTCTCCAGTATTCTCTGAGTGTCCAGGAGGGTGAGAATTTGGAGAGGTTTCAGTAGTTGATGGAGCTGATGGATCCTCAAGCCACCTCCAGAATTTCAAAAGATTCATCCTTATACTTCTGCTCCTCTAGAACCACTCCGGGTACCAATTTGTCTTAGTTAGGGTTCTCTAGAGTCACAGAACTTATGGTAGTCTCTATGTAGTAAAGGGATTTATTGATGACTTACAGTTTGTAGTCCAACTCCCAACAATCAACTCCCAACAACAGTCACGGCAGCAGCTGTGAATGGAAGTCCAAGGATCCAGCAATTGCTCAGTTCCACAAGGCAAGCAGGCGAAGCAGAGAGAGCCTTCCTTCTTCCAATGTCCTTATATGTGTCTCCAGCAAAAAGTGTGGCCCAGGTTAAAGGTGTGTGCCACCACACCTTTAACCTCGGATGACCTTGAACTCATAGAGCTTTCTATGTTAATCCTATGGGATTCATAGCCACTATTCCTCAAGGTCTCCATGCCAAGATTCAGGTCAGAAACTTGTATCTCTCAGCCTCCAGATTAGAGCCACAGGTGAGCCTTCTAATTCTGGATTGCAACCAGGAATAGCCACTACAGAGCTTTTTGTATTTTGCTTTTTCTTTGACTGTTGTATCAATGTTTTCTATGGTGTCTTCTGCCCCTGAGATTCTTTCTTCTATCTCTTGTATTCTGTTGGTGATGTTTGCATCTATGACTCCTGATCTCTTTCCTAAATTTTCTATCTCCAGGGTTGACTCCCTTTGTGATTTCTTTATTGTTTCTTGTGACTGCTTGTAGCCACACATGAACGGGTCTTCCGGAATGGGAGTCAGAGCCTGAAAAATTAAGGGAACCGGAATGTGGGAAGGGGTTTAAAAATTGAAACCGAGGCATGGTGTGCTTTCAGTCCTCCATCATTATTCAACTCTCCTTTTTACCAGCAGGTAGGTAGAACAAAAACTCCCTCCCTCAGTCCATCAGCAACCCATGGAACAATCAGCAGCTTCATCTTCAGTCTCTGGAGGCGGGTCTTCCAGCTGTGGGCAGTCTGGTAGCTTGGTGGGTAGACTTCTAAGCTGCTGCTTTGAAGAGAGGTGGCAGTCCATAGAGAGCCTTTGTTTAGGTCCCCAGGTGGGATAGTGGCTTCCAGACAGAAGCTGGCAGTGTGTTGGATGGCTTGGGTAATGGGGTAGATTACAGTTTCTATTTTCATTTTTAGATCCTGGATAGTTTTTTGCAATTCTTTCACCTGTTTACTTGTATTCTCCTGTATTTCTTTAAGGGAGTTATTCATGTCCTTAAAGTCCTCTATCATCATGACATGTGACTTTTAAATTTAAAAATTTTTAATTTTAAATATTTTTTTGTCTAGCTTTTCTGGTGTGTTGGGGTATTCAGGGCTTGCTGTGGTGGGAGATGATGATTCTGGTTTCTGTTGCTTATGTTCTTGCCCTTGCTTCTTGCCATCTGGTTATCTCTGGTGTTAGCTGACCTTGCTGTCTCTGATTGTGGCTTGTCGCTCCTGCAAGCCTGAGTGTCAGTACTCACAGGAGGAATTTGAGTATCGAGAGTTGTGGCACAGGGTCAGCTCCAGGTGCAGATGGAAACAGGAAGGTTCCTGTCCCTGGCTGTTCCTTGGTTCCTGTATCCTGATGGCTTTGAGCAGGTCCCTCTTGGGCCAGGAATTTGAATAGAAGTGGTGGTCTTACCTGTGCTCACAGATGTATCAGCACTCCTGGGAGACCAGCTCTTTCCTGGTGGTATTTGGGTGTGGAGAGCTGTGGCCCAGGGTCAGCTCCAGGTGCAGATGGAAAAGGGGAGCTCTTATCATATTTTTTAAGAGTTCTCTTAGATGGCTTTCTGTCTATGCTGTTACTCTGTTTGGAGTGTTCTTAAGTCATCACTCCTTTTCTTCCCTAAAATGTCCAATAACTTTACTAAGATATATTTCGATATTCATTTTAATGGGTAATTTTCTTTGATGTGATGTATGATTTTTCTTGTTTCTGTCCTTGTTTTTTTCTTCCTTTTCTTTCTCCTCTTACTACTATTAGAGCATGCATATATGTGTGTGTGTGTATGTTTATATATATATATATATACACATATGTATATCATGTATACAATGTATAATATGTACATAAATATGTATATGATATATACAAGTATATATATGAGTATATATGTATGTATGAGTTTATGTATGAATAGATGCATGAGTAGATGTGTGTAGACATGAGTATAGTGTGTGTACATGTATAGGATATATATGATTTGTGTTTAATTGTACGTGATGAATGGTGTGTTTGTGTATGTATATGACATGTATGCTATATTTGTTCTGTACGACATATATGTATATGATGTTTTTACAGATGCATATGTGTATGATGTATATATAGATGTATAGATGTATCATGTATGTGTAGATGTAGGTATGTATGATGTATTATAAATGAGGACATAGGTGTGTATATGTAGATGTGTGTGTAGATGTATATGATGTTGACTTTTCAGCTGATCTATATAGATCTTGTTTGTTGGACCTGGGATCTGAGGACCTGAAAGAATGGGGGTGGAATAAAGTCTAATGCTTTAGATAATCTTACTTTAGTTTCAGTGTAGTTTTATACATGAATATAACAAAGAAAGCAATGATACAAAGAAGGTTGTTTGAGTCCAGGAAAACATGATAAGAAAAACATGTAAATACCAATAAGTACATGATAAATACTAACAAAGTAGCCCTTTCCCAAAACGTTCTCAAGACAAACCAATTTTTTCTTTTTTTTCCATATTTTTATTGGTTATTTTATTTACTTACAGTTCAAATGTTATCCCACTTCCCAGTTTCCCCTCAACAAACTCCCTATCCCCTCCCCTACCCCATCTCAATGAGGGTGCTTCCTTACCTGCCCACCCACTCCTGCCTCAGTGCCCTTGTATTCCCTACACTGGGTCATTGAGCCGCCACAGGACCAAGGGGCTCCCTTCTCATTGGTAACAAAGGTAATCCTTTGCTGGATATACAGTGGAGTTATGTGTTCCCTCATGTGTACTCTGTCGTTGGTGGTTTAGTCCCTGGGAACTTGGGGGGGCACTCTGGTTGGTTGCTATTGTTGCTCTTGTATGGGGTTGCAAACCCCTTCAGCTCCTTCAGTCCTTGCTCTAACTCCTCCATTGGGGTCTCCGTACTCAATCCAATGTTTGGTTGAGTGTATCCACATCTGTATTGGTCAGGCTCTAGAAGAGCCTCTCACGGGGCAGCTATACCAGGCTCCTTTCAGCAAGCTCTTCTTAGCGTTAGCAATAGTGTCTGGGTTTAGTGTTTCCTGAGATTATTTTTTCCCCCCTCTGAGTAGGATTGTAGGACAAACCAATTTTAATACAATTACCTGGCACATACTATAGATTATATCTGGGAAAGGACAAAAGCAAAGCAGGTCTTATTCAGATTCAGGGTGCACTGACCAGATTGGTCTCTATTGCTGTAATCTGACATCTAACAAAAATACACATGTCTTATAAATTGAATGTAAATGTTTTACACAGGAGGCATGAAATCATGCCTAAGAACAATTCAGGGAACAAAATGCACTTGAGGTATAAGGCCCCTTGCCTTTTTTTGCTGGAGCCTCTTCAGTTCCCTGAAGCATTGTTTATCATGCATCATTATTTTGACCAGTATCTATGTACAATATGTATAAATGTATACATATATATGTTTTTTGAATTTATCTTTCCTCATGTGTTCTGTCCTATTTTTTAGGATTTTTTTTTCTAATCTTTTAGTAAAGGCTAAAAGAGGCTCTTACTTTAATTCAGTGTTCTTTGCTCAGTTTCTGTATTTATTGTTTTCCCATAAAAATCTCTTCATTTCATTTCCAGTTTTTTGTTTCTCCCCATTCTACTTTCTATTTCTCCTTACACACATGATTTGTTTATTTTCTGTTACTCCTTTTTCAATCTTTGTGGCTAAAATTATTTTTCTTGTAGTCTTTAATCATTTCCTGAATTCTGTTGTTTGCTTTGCTATTTTTCTAATGCAAGGTTTTCTGGCCCCCTCCTGAGCTGTATTTATTTCATAATGTGTTTTAGAACATTTTGGAAATAATGGTATGAGAGTCATTTGTGTGTATTCTTGTTTCTTGCTTTATATATCTTATAGGAAGAATATTCTGCTGTCCTATAAATATTTTAAGTGGAATTTCATCTTGATTATTTTTGTTGTTGTTAAGTTCTATATGAAACTACCACTTTTAAATCATACCTAAAAAAACACCCTGGCTAATTTCTGCAAAGCGTTCATGATGCTTCAGCACCTGGACTCTTGGGGCATTGTGTCCTCTCTGCCCCTTTTCATACTGTTCTGGTTGTGCTATTTGGATTTTGTTCCTGTCAGAGAATTCTTGCAGCTACGGACATTTCACAGTGCCAGCATTGCTGTGTAGTTCTCAGCACAAGCAGAGCACACAAAACTCCTTTAGTGGCAGCTGCTTGCCTACACTTGGCCTGTTGACTTTGGCATAGGGTATTTGTTAGGAAGTTTGGGTTTTTCAGTTTTAGCAGCCCCCTGTCACCTTTCTGTCACCAGCACCGATCAGTAGATTAGCTTGCTTATGAAGTGAGAGCACTGATCAAGGCCCAGCAGCTGCTCTCAGCATGTAGCTTATGGAGGCCATTTCCAACAGCAACCTGAACAGTTGCTAAGGGCATAACATAAAATGTCATGTTATAGTCATGGGGAAGAATAATTTGAGAGGAGAAGGGAAAGAAGGAAGTATTCAGAAGAGATAGCGACTATGTACAACTTCTTCATTATTTTTAAAATTGATTACTCTGGTGTATGTAATCTTATGTGAAAAATATCAGAAGTGAAATAATATTTTCATATTGACAGTAATAAGACCACAAATGACTCTCAAGTTGTAATGCTGATGTTTAATTTAAGTTATAATAAAACAATAACTGTTAAAACAAAGGATTCAGGAAGGGGGAACTGAATCCTAAATGAAAGAAAAATGACCTTAAAATAGATAAATGGAAAAACAAACACATACTCAGTCAAAGAGGGAAGTGATTGTCTTCTGTTCACAGTTGAGTGGGCTTGCAGATTATATTTTCCAGGTGTGCATAACTTAGTCCTACGTGAAGAAAGATCAACATTTACATCAAAAGAGTTTTCTCCTCAGTGTTTTGTCCATTGCAGTCTTCACCTCCTTGTTCCTCAGGCTGTAGATCAGAGGGTTGAGCATGGGGATCACTGTGGTGTAGAACACAGACGCTACATTCTCCTGAGCCAGGGAACTAGCTGTGGAAGGCTTTAAGTACATGAATGCTGTGGATCCATAGAACAAGCCCACAGCTGCAAAGTGAGAACTGCAGGTGCTGAAGGCCTTGGACCTGCCCTCAGTGGAGCTAATGCGAAGGATGCTGGACAGGATGAATGCATAGGAAATGAGTACGGTTAAGCTCGTGACTACAATGTTAAACCCAGCTAAAAAGAAGACAGCCATCTCTACATCGTAGGTACTAGAGCAGGAAAGCTTCATGAGGGGGAGGATGTCACAGAAGTAGTGGCTGATGAAGTCCTCACAATAGTTTAGTTTCAACATGAGGCCAGTCTCTATTGTTGAACCGATGAGTCCCATGGCATAGACAAAAGCCACCAGGAGAGAGCAGAGGGCAGGAGACATGATGATGTTATAAAGCAAGGGGTGGCAGATGGCCACATAGCGGTCATAGGCCATCACAGTGAGCATGTAACACTCAGCGATGACGAAAACCAGAAAGAAGTATAGCTGAGACATGCACCCCACGTAGGAGATGAGGTTTCTCAGGGACACAAAGTTGATGAGCATCTTAGGGGTAATGACAGAGGAGTAGCAGAGATCCACGAGTGACAGGTTGCTGAGGAAGAAGTACATGGGGGTGTGAAGCTGTGTGTTGAGTCCAATCAAGGTGATCATGCCCAGGTTTCCCACCATGGTGACTATGTAGATCCCCAGGAAGAGGAGCAAGAGGGGTAGCTGGAGCTCTGGCCTGTTAGTTAGTCCCCCGAGGATGAACTCTGTCACTGTAGATTGATTTTCTGCAGCCATTGTGTCTATGTGGGAAGCCTATGGGGTGGGAGAGAAGGAGTTTGTGAATGGCTGTTCTTGCCCTGCTTGGAGCAGCTGGTTTTCTGCATCTGGCACTTGCTGAGCTAACCCAGTTATGATGGATGCATCTTCCTCACACTATTGCACTGTAGGAACTAGTCCCAGAGTTTCAGAGACCTTGAAGTTGAGAGTCACAGGGGAGAGGTTTGAATGTCTTATGTATTTCACAAATGTCCCAGAGCTGTGGTTCTGGACCAACAGTTACCTTCTTATACATTCATAGACATCAATTAGAAAGTTATGTTCAAGGCCAGGAAATGGTTTCAAGAGCCTCTCTAAAGATGCTGATGTTTTTCCATTCTGTAGCTAATTAATGATATTTTCATATTTCATAACTGTCATCTATATGATTTCTTTTGTAAAAATGTATGTTTGTTTACCTAAGTGTATGTATGTGTACTATGTGTGTGCAGACGTCTGTGGAATAAGATCTCCTTAATAAGCGGTATAAGGTCTCCTGGAGCCATAGTTACATTTGTGAGCAGCCATGTTGGTACTGGGAATGGAATCCATGCCTTCTTCAAGAACAGTTAAATGCTCTTAGCTGCTGAGACATCATCTCTCAATCCCTTCTACGTCACTTCTAAATATTGAGTTAATGAACATACTAACATTTGAAATACCTGCCCTGTTGGGTGACCCAGCAGTTAAAACTCTCATTGAGTTCCAAGTCAAGTTCTATATCTGAGATACAGTAACATCAATTTAAACATTGATTGTGGAAATATTATAGGAAAACTCACATTTAAAAAGCTCCATTCAAAAGTTTAGCAAGATGGTTCATCACACAGAATGCCAGCATCCAGGTGGTGAAGGCAGGAGGATTGCTAAGAGTTTGTATAGCCTGGATTATAGAGTGACACTCTATTTCATAAGACAAACAATCTAAATCTTACTTAAATGATATCTTTCTATAAGGAAAGGAGTCGACAGATAGTAGACTCAGTGATTCAAAAGCCTTAAGGGCCTAAGGCTGCTTGGCCCGAGGCACTTCAGTTCCCAGTGTCACATGCCTTGTGTGACCACCTGAAGCATTTAGGAAGCACTGATGACTGAATTCGATCCAGATGTTTGGAGCACATAAGATTATCTTCAGTAAGTGTGCCACAGCTAACTTACGGTCATTACTAGTTTCAGATATTAATATCAAAACATGACATCCTCATACTTCTAATGGCAAATACTGAGAGCATCAGCCATTGTTACTGTGTACATTATACCACAAGTATCCTCTTGTATTGGACCATACATTTCCTTCTTAAAGAATTTAAAAATGTTGGATAGGTTATACATTTCTACTAGAGATCAGTGTTATAAATCCCAAAATTTCTCAGTTAAATAAATATGAAGAAGGATTTCTGAGAAAACTTATGTGCCAGAGAGACTTGGAATCAAACTCATGTCTGCTTTCTAGTTTCTTCCTTTGATGCTCATGTGAAGCCTTGGAGTACTCCCCTGCCCTCTAAGAAATGAGTGACTTGGGCAAGATATATTCTCCACATCTTAGGTTGTGCATAGAAAATGAGGAATGCTTGGTAACAATTTGTTCTTTCTTAGAATATTGAAACGCCCAAAGTTACATGTTTTCTGAAGTTACCTAGGTCTTAAGAGACACAATTAGGAATCAATTAAAGAACTATGACTTTTGGTCTGTTCAATATTTGTTAAACTCTGTTGTTTTGCTGTAGCTTTTCTTTGTGAATCATTTCATCATTTATTCTAAATAATTTATTAAATTTTGGAGCTATATGAAGTATATTGAAAACTTTATTGTGCTTTCAAAAATTCAAAGCTGCCAAGATGCATTGTACTTATTATAGATTCAGATGTGCAACAATGAAATAACAAAAATATCAAAAAAGAAAAAGCCAACAAAATATATAAATATAAACATAAATAATTTTTTATTTAAAACATATTAGTTGGAATTTTTTGTGTATTGTTATTACGTGGCAGTGCATTATGATAAAATATTCCTTACATTCTAAGAGATGAGAACTTCTGAGTGACCCCAACCACAGTTAATAACACACCTTAAGGTCACTTAAGATTGCTATTCTACTGTGTACTTAGACTGTTTGTTTAACCTGACTTTAAGAAAACAGTGTAGGAATCAACCTTACTTGTGTCCATATAATGAACTTTTACAATCTAAGCTAATGCATAGCTGTAGTTTTTTATTTAAAAGTTTTATTTCATACAATATGTTATGATCATGTTTTTATTCTCCCCCAAATTCCTCCTAGATCCTTTCTACCTCCTTGCCTGTCCAACTTCATGTTCTCAACAAACAGTTAACAAAACCAAACAAAAACCTACTAAAATGCCAAAATTAAAACAAACAAACAAACAAACAAACAAACCCAAAGAAGATGAAAAAAAAGGGCATACAAAATGAAATGATAAAACCTTATACCCCCACAATCCCTAAGAACATGGAGTTCATTTGGTCTTAAGTATGATATTATTACTGTTCCATGGCCCTGATCCAAGAACAATGTATATGTGTTTGCATTATGTGAAAGTATTATGTATTCTTTTTATGTACTATGATATGCCTTATGATAATCATTTTCTGGAAACACAAAATAGGCTGAAAGCAGTTTTGTAAAGTATTTATATCTACTACAAATGTTTAACACAACACTTGGATATTACTTGATAAAAAATGATGTTTTTTATCTAGGTCCTTTATGTTCAGTTGGAGTCAGTGATGTGATCCCTTAAAAAACTGTTAAAGATTTCTGTATAGTTCATTCCTTCCCCATGTGATACTTTCTCTGCTGTTCAACAAAAGAGAGAGCAAAGCCCTTTGTTAGTGACAGAAACATCGACTCAGACTTAGACATAGACACACAAGGGCAATTCCATAAGACAGCCTTCAGGCAGGCATAAATTCAGACAGACACCACAGGCAGAAGGCAGAAGACACGGCGAGTGCAAGGTGGAAAATTAGAGTCTGGGCTGCTTTTTGGTTAAGTGACATCAAGAGAAAGTGCTTTAATTTTTTCTTTCCTTAATTAGTACCCAGTGCATTATTAGTGACTCCAAGTTTATTATTAATGTGTGAAATCTATGCAACCTGTGTCCAAAATAAAACAAGTTGTAAACCTTTGTTTAGGATTTAAAAACTGTTACATGATTTAATTTCTTTAATCTGGCATTTTCAGGTGTAAGAACAAATTTGTTTTTTTTTTTGTTTTGTTTTGTTTTTTTGTTTTGTTTTTTTTGAGACAGGGTTTCTCTGTGTAGCCCTGGCTCTCCTGGAACTCACTCTGTAGACCAGGCTGGCCTCGAACTCAGAAATCCGCCTGCCTCTGCCTCCCAAGTGCTGGGATTAAAGGCGTGCACCACTAAGGCCCAGCAAGAACAAGTTTTTAAGTCCTTAGATTATGATCTGAAGACAGGAGAATTTATGTAGATAAATAAGCTTTTCAAGTTAAATTATTATTGGTAGTGAATTTAGTTTTATATTAATAAGTATTTGAAGTATCTGCTATCATTTAGAAATTTCACTTATTATTGAAGATTGTTAAAGATCAGTTATTTTCTAGATACTAATGGTTAAGGAAATTCTACAAAGCCCCTTTGAATCAACCTTGCTTCTAGAAGAAATATCAAATCTAGGAAATCTACCATGAACACACATTCTCCTGAATTAGACTGTTTTGATCTATGAAGAATAGAGTGGACAACATTCACTGAGTGCTGCGAAAAGGAGAGAACCCTTCAGTAGGGGAGTCTACAGAGCCTGGCTTAACAATCTCACTTCTGTAGTCTTTTAATTACATAAAAATAAACCACACATCATATGCTTTCAGTAAGTTATCACTCCTATGACCAAACCTCAGAGCCTCACGATTGTTGTGGATAAGAAGAGGGCACACAAAGAACAAGACACCTGGAGAAGAAGAAAAAGAAACAAACAAAGTTATTCAAGTGTGAAATTAAATACCTTTTTGGAAGGGAAGTGACAACCAGGGATGCCTTTGGTCTCAAAAATTAGCAGATGCTAAAAACAGATAGTATAAATGGATTTATATCTAGTGCTAAATTTACTGCAGGGGCCTGGCACTGTTAGGAAAAAGGAATCATGCCAGTGGAGCTAGGGTTCTGTTTACATAGGTATATACAGAACATCTCCTGGGAGGAGTCACATGGGGGCTGTGTCCTCTCTAAAGGAACAATTAGTCTTAGCTGGCATGTACTCCTTACTCCTATATGTGTTAATTTCTCTCTCTGAGGCTGAGGTATCTTGATGGAAAATTAGAATGTAATGTGAGTATTGGAATAATTTAGTACCAAGAACTACTTCACTACTGTATTTATCACCACCATTATCACCATCACCATCATCATGGTTTATAGCTATCTTGGTCATTACCAGCAACATCACCTGTAGTTACTGCCTTGAGATTTGCTGCACATCGCTACCAATTCTTCATATATGCTGCAACATCAGCTGCCTTTGAAACAATTACTTTAAAGTGTTTTAAAAACAAGCCAAAAGATTTTACTAAAACTAATTGGATATTTTTAGTAAAAGAATGGTAAACTTGTAAAGATGGTCAATCTCCCCTTGCTCTGTTTATCTACTTGTAGACTATAGAACTGATGAGATGGAAAAGCATTTGATTGTGAACCTGTAATAGTGTTGATTTGAAGGTACTTACTTGGGGGGTTGTTCATGAGAAAATTTCCACCTCAAGAGCATATTGGGGCTGAAGAGATGGCTGAGATGTTGAGAGAGCTTGCTACTTTTCCAGAGAACCTGATTTGGTTCCTAACACTGAGTGTCTGGTACCCTCTTCTGGATTTTATGGATGTCTGAACACACACACACACACACACACACACACACACA
>JADRCD010238930.1:0-18407 GCA_019843815.1 Montemys delectorum
TTTTTTTTTTTTAAACCTAAATTCAAAGTTGAATTTTATTCAACCTTTTATTTGGAAAAAAAAAAGTTGTGATTGAACATAAACTTCAAAGATAAAACTTTCAAGTTACTATAGATTTTTAAATTCATTAAAAAATAAATAGAAAATAATATCTTAGCATAAGTGGTCTATGAAAAAGTATGGTAAAGACAGATGCTCATAAAAATTCCCTCTCCTTCCACTACTAGGCACTTGTAGCTAGGAACCAACTAATTGCCTTGTCAGGAACTGTGTATCCCAGAATGCCTTGCAGTGAAGTATGTGAGCTGTGGTTTAGAGAAACTGCATATCTGAATACAGATAAGTACAATGGTCTAGAGGTTAAAGAATCATAGGACAAAGGGATCCCTGAGTACATGGATGGAGGACAGGTCGCTCAACAACTTAATTTATTTCCAGAAATATATAGATCTATTTAATATGGTAATCTTCCTGAAATAATTCAATATAGTTTTCTTTGCCCACTCATGAGTTATGAGACTTTTGCTTCTTCTGACAGAAGGAGCATGACACAGTGGCAAGTGCACTGTGGTACTTGTTAGGCCTGTGTCTGTGTCAGCTCTCCCAAGACTATCAGTGGACCTTCATATCAATGGGATACATGATTCACCAGCCCCTACTATAGGGAGGTAGCAGTCACCATGGGAGGCTCGCCTGCTTCCTCTTACCCATACCACGATTCTGGTATACAGGAAGCTGGTTCTATGACGGTGCCTGCATCTCTCTGGCCTCTGAGGCTTGCCCTTTGGACTGCATGGCAGGCCAGAAGCGGCCTCATACACTGCACTGTCCTCAGCTAGCTAGTGGTAGGAATTGTGGTTGTTCCTGGAGGAGGCTGGTACCAAGTTATGATATCCCAGAGTGTGTGCTTCTTCCTGACTCCACAATATATATACAGCAGAAAATGGCAGATGCTATGAATCAGAATCAGAACCAGAGCTCCTCACTCTCTCTCAGAACTAGCTGTTAAATATTGACCAGTGTGTGCTAGCTCTGTTATCTTGCTGGTGAGATAATTAAGGGGTGTGTACTACAATGCCTTCCAGCTCTCTCTTGCTCTCTCTCTCTCTCTCTCTCTCTCTCTCTCTCTCTCTCTCTCTCTCTCCCCCTACACACACCACACACACACACACACACACACACACACACACACACACACACACGCAGAGTTTTTTAATCCAAGCAGGATTAAGCTCCAGCCACCCATGGCGGTGGCCATCTTGGACAGCCAGCTTTCTTGGCTCTCTTCTCTACCCCCATTTCTCTATTCTGCTGTCACTTTCTGTCACTTTCCAAGTTGACAAGAATCCTGTATCACAATCTGCATTTGGAGGAGTTCAATGCAGGAGAGGAGACAGCAATCTGTAAAGTCACAGTTATAAGAAAAGGGCATAGGCAAAGCCCTTTACAAATACAAGCTCTTCCGATGACCAGACAGGCACCCGACCGACCGACACCGCAGTATGATTGCTAATTAGCCCGATATTAGATTACTGCACTTAAAACTCAGTTGCTCTAAATATGTGAATTTGCCTTCAATGGCTTTTAATCTTTATTATTTTGAATAGTTCTATGATATATTAAAATGGAAGCCTCTAGTCTCTCTGCCCCATCCAAACAGATAAACGCACACTCTGACAAAATGCCAACCTCCATGTGTCATTTGGCTAGAAGATGGGGGTTTGTAAAGGCTCTGAGGTCTCTGGTGTGCTTGGCTTATTGGTCCTGGCCTGGGTTGACAACTCTGTTATTTATTTTAAATACTGTGTTGATCTTGTATTTTGTGATGCTTATAAAGTGACATGTGCCAGGATCCCCAGGACGCTGTAATAAGACAGAACCCTTAGAAAGTGTCGCTACAAACCCAGCATTACAAAAATACAAAGACAGAGTGTGGTGGGATTTTCTCTATTAAAAAAATGGTTCTTTGTGACACCTTTATTGTGAAATTATAATAATTTCACTTTCTTGTATTTAATAGTAAGTGATACATGCTATCATTTGGATCTTCACAGTCTTTTGTGTTAAAGGCTTGGTCCCCAGCCTGTTTGTAGTGCTGCTGAGAGAAGGTGGGCCCTTTAAGAGGTGGGTCCACCAGAAGGAAGTTAGGTCATTGTGGGATACTGTGGACATTGCTTTTGTAGGGGATATTTGGATCCTTGCGCTTTCTCTGCATTTACTTCCTGTCACTATCAGGTGAGAAGGCTTCCCTTAGCACAGATTCTGATGCCCTGATGTACCAGTTGCTAAAGGCCCAAAACAACAGGGCAGTAGCCATGAATAGAAACCTCTGAAATGCAAGTGGAAACAGACCCTTTCTGGTATTAACCTGAGTCTGCCAGGTGTTTTGTCATAGCAGTGGAGAGGCGACTGATACAGAGTCTCATCTGTGAAGACCCTGAGGAAAAACAGAACATCACGGAACACAAAAGCATCAAGCAAGACCCAGGCTCAGCAGCTGGGGCCACCGGGGCAGTGATGCATGAAGCATTCAGGCCTCTGTGTTCTCACTACACCTTCCACGGTGTGGGCCCTGAGCTAGACATATGTTCATTTCACGCTGTCATCTTAGTGAAGTCTATCGACGTGGACAAAGGCCCACATTTTAACTACCAACCACAATTTGCTCATTCTGTCTGAATCTTTGAGGGCCTGAAAGCAGAAGATACTTGGCTCCCCTGTTTCCCTGCTAGCTTCACTCTGAGTGAAACCCAGAAAAGAAGGCTTTCATTTGGGAACCAAAAGGGGCGACAAGGTGTTCAAAAGTTTTCTTTTCTTTTCTTTTTTGTAGAACATGATTTTAATATTTTCAACTGTTAATATTCAACAAACAGAGTAATTTTTTAAGACATATTTTGTTATGTCTCCCTTTTCATTTCTGATTTTATTAATTTGGATACTATCTCATTGCCCTCTGGTTAGTCTGGCCAAGGGTTTATCTATCTTGTTGATTTTCTCAAAGAACCAGCTCCTGGTTTTGTTGATTCTTTGTATAGTTCTTTTTGTTTCTATTTGGTTGATTTCAGCCCTGAGTTTGATTATTTCCTGCCTTTGACTCCTCTTGGGTGTATTTGCTTCTTTTTGTTGTAGAGCTTTCAGGTGTGCTGTCAAGCTGCTAGTGTAAGCTCTCTCCAGTTTCTTTTTGGAGGCACTCAGAGCTATAAGTTTTCCTCTTTGTTTTTTTGTTTTTTTGTTTTTTCAAGACAGGGTTTCTCTGTGTAGCCCTGGCTGTCCTGGAACTCACTCTGTAGACCAGGCTGGCCTCGAACTCAGAAATCCACCTGCCTCTGCCTCCCAAGTGCTGGGATTAAAGGCGTGCACCACCACCTCCCGGCTGCGCCGCCACTGCCCGGCATAAGTTTTCTTCTTACCACTGATTTCATTGTGTCCCATAACTTTTGGTATGATGTGTCTTCATTTTCATTAAATTCTAAAAAGTCTTTAACTTCTTTCTTTATTTCTTCCTTGACCAGGTTATCATTGAGTAGAGTGTTGCTCAGCTTCCATGTGTGTGTGTGTTTTCCATTGTTTTTGTTGGAATTTAAGACCAGCCTTAGTCCATGGTGATCTGATAGGATACAAGGGATTATTTCAATCTTCTTGGATCTGTTGAGGCCTGTTTTGTGACCAATTATATGGTCAGTTTTGGAGAAGGTACCATGAGGTGCTAAGAAGAAGGTATATTCTTTTGCTTTAGGATGAAATGTTCTATAAATATCTGTTAGATCCATTTGGTTCATAACTTCTGTTAGTCTCACTGTGTCTCTGTTCAGTTTCTGTTTCTATGATCTGTCCATTGCTGAGAGTGGGGTGTTGAAGTCTCCCACTATTATTGTGTGGGGTGTGATGTGTGCTGTGAGCTTTAGTAAAGTTTCTCTTATGAATGTGGGTGCCCTTGCATTTGGAGCATAGATATTCAGAATTGAGAGTTCATCTTGATAGATTTTTCCTTTGACCAGTATGAAGTGTCCTTCCTTATCTTTTTTGACAACTTTTGGTTGAAAGTTGATTTTATTTGATATTAGAATGGCTACTCCAGCTTGATTCTTGGGACCATTTGCTTGGAAAATTGTTTTCTAACCTTTTACTCTGAGATAATGTCTGTCTTTGTCACTGAGGTACGTTTCCTGTATGCAGCAAAATGCTGGGTTCTGTTTACATAACCAGTCTGTTAGTCTATGTCTTTTTATTGGGGAATTGAGTCCATTGATGTTAAGAGATATTAAGGAAAAGTGATTGTTACTTCTTGTTATTTTTGTTGTTAGAGGTATAATTAGGTTTTGTGGGTTTGTTGAAAGATTACTTTTTTGCTTCTTCTAGGGTGTAGTTTCACTTCTTATGTTGGTGTTTCCCATCTATTATCCTTTGTAGGGCTGGATTTGTGGAAAGATATTGTGGAAATTTTGTTTTTTCATGGAATATCTTGTTTTCTCCATCTAAGGTAATTGAGAGTTTTGCTGGGTATGGTAGCCTAGGCTGGCATTTGTGTTCTTGTAGGGTCTGTATGACATCTGCCCAGGATCTTCTGGCTTTCATAGTCTCTGGTGAGAAGTCTGGTGTAATTCTGATAGGCCTGCCTTTATATGTTACTTGACCTTTTCCCCTCACTGCTTTTAAAATTCTTTCTTTGTTTAGTGCATTTGGTGTTTTTATTTTATGTAATGGGAGGAATTTCTTTTCTGGTTCAGTCTATTTGGAGTTCTGTAGGCTTCTTATATGTTCATGGACATCTCTTTCTTTAGGTTAGGGAAGTTTTCTTTTATAATTTTGTTGAAGATATTTACTGGCCCTTTAACCTGGGAATCTTTGCTCTCTTCTAAACCTATTATCCTTAGGTTTGGTCTTCTCATTGTGTCCTGGATTTCCTAGATGTTTTGGATTAGGAACATTTTGCATTTTCCATTTTCTTTGATGGTTGGGTCTCTCTCTTCTATCTCTTGTATTCTGTCAATGATGCTTGCTTCTATGACTCCTGATCTCTTTCATATATTTTCTATCTCCAGGGTTGTCTCCATTTGTGATTTCTTTATTGTTTCTATTTCCATTTTTAGATCCTGGATTTTTTTTTCATTTCCTTCACCTGTTTGATTGCGTTTTCCTGTAATTCTTTAAGGGATTTCTGTGTTTCCTCTTTAAGAGCTCCTAGCTGTTTACCTGTGTTCTCCTGTATTTCTTTAAGGTAGTTATTTATAACCTTCTTAAAGTCCTCTATCATCATCATGAGAAATGATTTCAGATCTGTATCTTGCTTTTCCAGTGTGATGGTGTGTCCAGGACTTGCTATGGTGGAAGTATTGGGTTCTGATGATGCCAAGTAACCTTGGTTGCTTATGCTTGGTTGCTTGTCTCCCACTATCTGATTCTCTCTAGTGCCCCCTGCCCTCACTATATCTGACTGGGGCCTTTCCTTCCTGTGATCCTGGTTGTGTCAGAACTCAGAGTTCAGCTGTCTCTGTGATCCTGTGATTCTGTGATCCTGTGATCCTGAGATCCTGGGTGTGTCAGAGCTCCTGGGAGTCAAGCTGCCTCTGGGACCCTGAGATCCTGGTGTGACTAAGCTCCTGTGATCCTGTGATCCTGTGATCCTGTGATCCTGGAGATGTTTGAGTTCCTGGGAGTGGAGTTTCCTCTGGGTGTTGTGGGACTGGCTATGGAGTTTGTGCCCAAGGTCTGAAGGAACCTGTGCCACTCGTCAGGCGGAGTTCCTGGATTCCTGGGTCCCATTGGTACCAGTTATTTCTGGTGTTGGGGCAGATGTTGTGTTCTCACCACTGATCCTATGAATAAATAAATCTTTGTGTGTGGCAGTTGGGAAGCTTTTTGCAATATAAGTTGAATGAGATTCTGTTCTGACTTTTCAGACAAAACAAGAGTTCATGAAGCCTCTGAAGCTGTTCTGCATTGGACTGCTCTTGTGCCCTCTGATCTGTCTCTTGTTAGAGACAGCTACTTCTCCTTCAGCTTTACTTACAGGTTTAGAGGTTCAGTCCATGATCATCAAGGCAGGAACATGGCAGCATCCAGGCAGGCATGTTGCAAGAGGAGCTTAAAGTTCTACATCTTTATCTGAAGGCTGCTAGCAGAATACTCACAAGTTTTCATTATCAGAGAAATTCCTAATCTGATTTGATTTTGGGACAGTCTCATGTAACCCAGGCTGGCCTCAAACTTGGAGTACAGCCCAAGCTAACCTTGTGTGTGAATGTGTGTGTGTGTGTGAGTGTGAGTGAGTGAGTGTGTGTGAGTGTGAGTGAGTATGTGTGTGAGTGTATGTGTGTGTATGAGTGTGAATGAGTGTATGTGAGTATGAGTGAGTGAGTGTGTGTATGTGAGTGTGTGAGTGTGTGTGTGAGTGTATGTGTGTATATGAGTGTGAGTGAATGTGTGTGTGAGTGTATATGTGTGTGTATGAATGTGAGTGAGTGAGTGTGTGTGTGTGAGTGAGTGAATGTGTGTGTGTGAGTGTGTGAGTGTGAGTGTGTGTGTGAGTGTGTGTGTGAGTGTGTGTGTGTGTGTGTGTGTGTGTGTGTGTGCCTATGAGACGCAGTGCATGTGTGGAGCTAAGAAGACAGCATGTAGGACTCAGGCTTTGCCTACTAAGTGTGTTCCAAGGCCTGAACTGATGTGCTCAGGCTTGCTGACAAGCTCCACTGAGCTGTATATCTCCGCTGAGCATGCCCAACTTCTAAAAACCAATTATTTATTTTGTTTGCATGTATGTAAGTATGTATGTGTGTATATGTATGTGTGTATGTGTTCCCATCCTTTTGGGGAGCATAAATGTAGTCTTTGCATGGTGATCAGGTGTATCTTAGACAACAAATACTTATCAAGTCCCTGCAGGGTACTACACAGATTTTGAGCAGTCATGGTGTAGTAATCTCTCAGGCCTCACCAGGCCTATTTTGCGCAGCAACATAAAATTTGCCAGCAGTTTGCTGGGATAGTAATTCAGTCAGTGCCCAAAGCAGCAGATTTTCTTTGAATGATACTGAGTAACCCTGTCCATCTTAGCCTCATGCCCTCACATGGAGAGTCAACGGAGGCTTGTTACTCAATGCACTGAGTTCCTCCAATCCACAAGGGCAGACATTGGGACCCTGGCATTTTGATGTGATACTTGCATTAATATATTTTCTTTTCTTTGCAAATTGAATAATTCACACTCATCTTTTTAGCAAATCATTTTCAGAAATGTAACCCTTCGTTCCTCTAAAGAGGCTCACATGTTTAAGGAAGAAAGGAATTAGGCAAAGGTACCAAGAAACCCTTAGCTTTCTAAAACCCTCGATACCCAGTTTTAAGCTAACTAACAGGAACAGCTCCAACTGCAAAGGATGTAATCCCAGAGGTTGTGCATTCCTGAAAGTAGAGGGCATCCTCCTTGTTCTTCACATTCCATGCTACACTCTGATGTGAGCATCCAGTCGGACTGACACAAGTCCATGGAGGAGGGAAGAACAGAGGTATTCAGAACTCAACCGTGAAGGAACAAAGTGAACTCAATACAATGTTTCTCCTCCCGGGTGACCTGTGAGAAGGCCATGGCTGAAAGCCACCCCCCTTACCGATTCACTTCTCCTTATTAATTAAAATGTAACTGGAGTCAAAATGGAGCACTGGGCTCCACGCAGACTCAGGCTCCGTGTGCATGGTAGAGTGAAGAGACTTAACAGGAAGCTCTGGGTGTTGTTTTTTTAACAACCCCCCCCCCCATTATGTGCATGTCATTGAGTTAGAAATACTGTCATAAAATAGTCGCTTTAACCAAATGAACTCAAGGACCAACCGGTCCAGCCTAAGTCTGGTTTTACTTGAAACAATGATAAACCAACTTTACTGTACTTGAAAACCTGTCCCAAGTACCCAGTCTCACTGCCTTTTTCTGGCAACCACGAGCAGATTACTCAACTGGTCTGTACACTGACTTCCTTGTGTATAAAATATACAGCCGAAAGGTTATATAACAGCACTTTCCTATAGAATTAATGTGAGGAGTGAATGCTTGAAATACAAAGATTTAATGAGACATGGAAGACAGCTACAAGGTCTCAGCTATTACATTCTTCAATGAAGTCACATCTACAGGCTCTTGTGACATCACTTTAGAAACAAAAGATTGGTATTTCTTTTTACTCTTTAGTTATCAATATCAAAGTCTGCATTTTCTACAAAGGCATCCATTTGTCCTAGACTATTTACAGAGTATTCGCTATTATTCCTGGATAGATGGGATCAGAGGATCTTCATCCAGTAGAGTTAAAATAGCAATGGACTTTAGTAGATCATGGAAATGACAGCCCTGTACAAATTCAAGCCCTGTCATTTGAAAGGCAGAGTCTATAGCAGTGGTTCACCTTCTTAATGCTGCTACCCCTTAACATAGGTTCTCAAGTTGTGGTGATCCTCAACCATAAGATTATTTTTCTTGCCACTTCAAAGCTGTAAATTTGCTACTGTTCGGAACTGTAATATAATTATCTATGTTTTCTGATGGTCTTAGGTGACTCTGTAAAAGGGTCATTTGACCCCACATAGATTGAGCCCCACAGGTTGAGAACCACTAGCCTATGGGAATATATTTACATATGAGGTGGGTAATATGATCTCATCTATTTTCTTGAGGAGATTCTGTTTATCCTGTAGACTGGTTTGAGATGAGCCCTCTCGGGATCTGTCTTCTGCCAATGTAGGCACTGAGCTTTCTTTCTCAGTTGCCTTCCCTTGTCCATAGTTGAAGCCCATGAGTGCTCTGTAGTTGGGGCTTATTGATGAACCTGTCATAAAGAACCCCTTGGAACCTGCTCATGTTGGTTCCTAAATCCATTTCTTTCTTTTTTTTTTTTGTTTTGTTTTGTTTTGTTTTGTTTTGAGACAGTGTTTCTCCTAAATCCATTTCTGATTGCTAGCAACAAGTTTCTTTAGTTTCTTCAGCTTTCCATTGGCTGTTTAGAAAATACACGTCCTAAGTAGTTTTTAAAGAGGAAAGGTTTGCTATGGGGACATGTTGCTTTTGTACTTGGAAAAGCATGCCTGATGGCAGTCAGTGGTAGGCAAAGAAAGCCTGGCAGAGGAAACTGCAGACCTCATGACCAGGAAGCAAAAGAGAAGGGAGGAACCAGGATTTTGGGGGGAACATTCAACATCTAAGCTCTGACAAACTCCCTTCCCAGACTTGCTATCTCACAACCTCACGCAGTGTTGAAAAGTGATTTAAAACCAGGTTTGTCACTCACATAAACAGTAGATGGCCTTTTTTTTTTAATCATTTTTTCTTGTTTACTGTTAACTTATGGGAAAGCCCTTCTTGATTTTATTTTTTTTAAAGAACCATTTCTTAAGCTACATATTGGATGGCTTACATGTTTGGAAAACATCAAGTTTCTCATGCCAGGATGGCTTCCTTGCCACATGTAAAGACTTGATAGAATTTTAACTAAATGTTGCTAGTCTCAGAGTTCCTTAAAAGCCAGTGTGATGGTACTGAGGGACTTGTGTCCTTTGAGACACAAAAAATTGACATAGCTTAATGCCTGAGGAGGGACAGGTTCTTTTATTTGTTTGTTTTTCATTTTTGTATTAAAATTTTACTCTGTGGGGGACTAAAACTGACTTTACATTTAATCAATTAGAGAAGAATTTACATATAGAAGCTCACAAGTAAAGATATGTATCTATGTATGTATGGGCTCCATAGCTCCAACACAATTGTCTAAAACTGTATGTATATGCCCATATCATTATAAATTATGCTTGTCTCAGTATGCATACTTTGTACACACACATGGAAAATATTCCAAAGAGTCTTTTACAAAGGAATGCACTCAGTTCAGGTTTGAACAATTGAACTGGAATAATCATAGATAGAAAAATTATCTTAAAGGTCTCAAGAGTTTAAAACAACAATACTATGAAGAGAAACCTGGCCCAAGAACAGATTTGAGGAAGAAGGAAAAATCCACAACCATTACAGAGAGCCTTTTGTTCACCAGAGTTGACTCAGACAGTTCCAGAAAGGGGCACCTTGCTGATTATGGCAGTCCCAGAAGGAAGCAGCCAGGGCATCTTCGTAAGGAGGAAAAGATGACTCTGATGGAGAACCAAAATGAAGGACTTTGCTTGTAGAGCCAATTGTAAAAAGGATACATATAAAATAGGTTAGAAAGAACACACACACACACACACACACACACACACACACACCCATATATACATCAAACAATCATGAAAAAAGAAAGTTGGAAGACTCACACTTCCTGATATAAAGTCTAACTCTGAAGCGACAGTAATCAAGACAGTGTGGTACTGATGTAAAACTAGGAAATAGATCCATTGAATGAACAGAGACTCTAGAAACCAAGCTTCACATTAGAATTAATTCACTTTTGACAAGAATCCACAGAACCTGTGGAAAGCTGGACATATCCTAAGAACATTTAATGGAAAGAGACATTATTTTTTCATAAACAATTCTAGAACAACTGGATAGTAACATGCAAAAAGAAAATGAAGCCATATCTCTGGCCGCAGCTACAGAAATTGACTCCAGTGGACCAAAGACCTAAGCATAAGAGAAAAAAAAATACAACCCCCAGAAAAAGATACAACAGGTCTACATCTTGATATTAGATAGAGCAATGATTTCTTAGATATGACACCAAAAACACTGGCAATAAAGGAAAAAAATAGTAAACTGGACTATACTAAAAATCTAAAAGCTTGTGTTTCAAAGGATGCCATCTGGAAACAGAAGAAACCCTGATAAAGAGCTTGTATCTAGAGCATAGAGCATTCGTATAGTTTAACAATAAAGAAACAAAAGCTCAATTTAAAAATGAGCAAAGGATTAAAATGGACACTTCTCCAAAGAAGATATGCATGTGGTCCATGATCACACGAAAAGGTGACCACATCATCACTAACCATTAACCGTTCTTAACCGTCCTAATGCTGCTACCCTTTGATATAGTTCCTCACCTTGTGGTGATCCCCCAACCACAAAAGTTTCATTGCTACTTCATAACTGCAATTTTGCTACTCTTATGAATCATAACGTAAATATCTATGTTTTCCAATGGTCTTAGGTGACCCCTGTGAAAGCGTCATTTGACCCATGAAAAGGTCATGACCCACAGGTTGAGAAATACTACACTAAGGAAATGTAAGGAAGCAAAACTATAATACCCACTATAATACATATATGAACAAAAAATAGCATAGGAGCGTATACAGAAAATGTGTCATAGTCATACAATCTGGTTTTATTCATCCATGAAAAGGAAAGAAATTATATATTTTTGCAGACAAATATAATTTAAAGTGAATTAAGTCAAACTAAGAAAGAGCAATATTTTTTTTTCTCTCGATTTTGGATCTTAGATGGTATATAGATAAATACACATAGAATAAGTGAAACTGCTTAGAGAGGCAAGGCACTGCAGGCAAAGCAGGTAACAGGAAAGGGAGAGTGGAACAACGTGGCAAAGATGGTCAGTGCGCAGTGTACACGTGTATAAAAGGGGCTTTATGAAGCCCAAAATGGTCATAACAAATATACACTGATAAAAGAGGTAATAAGAAATGTTTGTTACATACAAAAAAATTGCTTGTCATAAATGTAAAAGCATGGGCTTGGGAGAGGGCTCAGAGGGTGGGGACATGAGTGAATTGCCAGAACCTGTGGAAAGCTGGACATATCCTGATCATGGTCCATCTCTGAGGGCAGAAACTCGAGATGGAGCACAGAAAGGAACTGAGTAGAGACCTGAGAGGAACCCTCCTTACTGGCTTGCTCTCAGGACTTGCTAGTCTGCTTTTTCATACTCTCCAGGAGGGCCTGCCTAGGGGCAGCAGCGCCTGCAGTGGACTGAGTCCTCCCACATCAATTATTAATCAAGATAATACCCCACAGACTTTCTCTTACAGGCCAATTTTGTGGAAGCATTGCCTCAATTGAAGTTTACTCTTTCCAGGTGACCCTAGCTTGTGTCAAGTTGACAAAGCAAACAAGACAAATAAAGAAAAGAAAAGAAAAGAAAACAAACAAAACCAATCACAAAAAAAACTTCACAATGTTCATCCTACTTTCTGAGTAATTAAAAGTTTTATTTGTGTAATTTTTAAGTGCCTTCAGTTTCCTTAGAATTTTATAGATTTTTTTTTTTTTTTGAGGCAGGGTCTTATGTAGCTAAAGCTGGCCTTGAACTCCTGATCCTTTGCCTCCACTTCCAAATCTGGGATTACTGACATGTGCCACCATACCTGGCAAACTTTATAGTATATCATAATGACAGCCAAGAAAGTTTATTTTTAAATAATTTTTCCTAGTTTTTAAAGAATAATCCTTTCATATTTACTTAATGATAAATAAATTTAGCAAATGACTTTACTTAAGCATAATTTTTTCTTGTTATTTTCTTTTCTTTTGTCAAGGGCAGAGTCTTACATGTAACCTACCCAGGTTGTCCTTAGTAACCCAAAGTTGCTGTTACAGCCACAGTCTTTATGCTTCAGCCTTTGGAGCTCTCTGTCCCCGTGTCTGTGTCTATCTGCCTCAGCCTCTGTCTCTCTGTGTGTGTATGTGTGTGTATTTGTGTATGTTTGTGTGTGTGTATGTGCATATATGTATATATGTGTGTATGTGTATATGCATATATGTATGTGTGTTTATGTGTATGTATGTGTGTATGTGTATGTTTGTGTATGTGTATGTGCATATATGTATGTGGGGGGGCGTGTTTTTACCTATATCTGTATTTTTACCAGTTGATGGATAGCATTCAGAGTTCTTTCACCTCTGGGTTATTACAGGTTACCCTGCTGTGACTATCCATGGTAAGTTTTCCTGTGAAGATGTGTTGCACAGGTGTGTACTTAGAGGAGAAATGGCTGGGTCACACACCGACTCTATGATTAATGTTTTTAAACACTGCCAATAGAATTTCCAAAATGGCCCCAGCATTTTACATCCCCAAAGGCAACGTGTGAGAACTCAAATGCTGCCCACTCATGGCTGTTAGTCACTTTGATTACTCTCTCCATGAGTGAGTTTTTTTATTGTGATATGGGTTTATATTTTTCTAATGACTAATGATACCGAGTACTTTTCCATATACCCATTGCCATTAGCTTATCCTTTTGAAGAAATAGCTATTGCCACCTTTTGTTGAATGTAGTTCTGTACATTTGTACAGTGACGCTGTAAGCTCCTCTTTCTGGGTGCAATATCCAAGGGCTTCCACCCCCCTCCAGTATTATGCTTGAATTTGTCTTCTGGCTCCAGGATTATGCAGACATTTGGCTCTTCTCTCTAGCTTCCTGGTGCAATGGACTGTGCTTCGGTTGTGCAAACACCCCCACATGGCAGTGTCTTGCTGGCCTCTGCTGTGCCCAGGGGCTTCAGGATTTCTTGTCCTTCCCCTAAGCCCCTGAGGTGAACCTGATTGCACATTCCTGCGAAGCTCAGCTGGTGGCTTGCATTTAGCTCTGTGGCTGAGAAAAGAGCAGCTCCCGAGGGGCAGAGATTGCCCAACTCTCCTCTTTCTTAGGGCCCTAGATTTATAGACCAGGCTAATTTGAGTTCACACCTCACTTGCCCAGACCACACCTCTTGGTCCTCTGAGAGGATTAAACTCCATCCCTGGGATTTACACCCTGGTGTCCACCCTGCTCACTGTAATTGTCCCCCCCCCCCCCAGTGGCATTCTGAATTTGAAATTCCTTCTTATTTTTTGGAACTAGGTTTCCTTCTCCCTCTTCCTTCCTTTCTTCCTTCCTTCCTTCCTTCCTTTTCTTTTCTTCCACTCTTCCTTCCTGTCTTTTTTGCTTTTTCATTTTCTTTTTGAGACAGGGTCTCACTCTGTAGCTCAAACTAGTCCAGGACGTGGGGTTATCCTCCTGCCTCAACGTCCCAAGTGCTGAAAGTACAGTTGTGTATCATCATGGCTGGGCTAGCATTACTTTTATCCTATTAAACAATTCTTAGACTCGGGAGATGGCTCAGTCAGTAAAGTAGTTATCACGCGAGTATGAGGACCTCAGTCTGGATCCCCAGCATGCTTCTGAAACCCAGGCATGGCAGCTCATAACTCTGATCCCAGCTTGGGGGGAGGGGCAGTGCAGGGAAGACAAAGGCAAGAGGATCCCTGGGGCTTGCTGGTCAACCAGACTAGTCTGTAGATGAGCTCCAGGTTCACTGAGAGCATTTGTCTTTTAAAATGAGGTGAAGAAACAATTGAGGGAGACACCAGATATCAACTTTGGTCCCTACCCTACATAGGTGCACAGATGTGCCCACATACATGCTCACCCCTCCTTTGCACTCCTATATACACAGAGATGCAAATTCTTGCAACCTTCACCTAAAAAGCCCCTTACTTTTTGAGGAAAAAAAATGATCTGATGATTCTAGAGAGGGCAGTAGTTTTCACGTTTTAGCATATATCAGAATCAACAGAGGACGTCTTGAAAAACAGACTTGTTGGCTCTTCTGGAAGCTTTTGATCTGTAGAGACAGGATGAAATCTGAGAACGTGTTTCTTTGAGACATTCCAGGAGTGGTACTGTTTATCCCAAGACCATACTTTGAGAACATTTATATAGAACACCAGTTCTCAACCCGTGAGTCACGACCCCTTTGATGAACCTCTATCACCAAAAATATTTATATTATGATTCATAACAGTAGCAAAAGTACAATTATGAAGTAGTAACAAAAATTTTTTTTATGGTTGGGAGTCACTATAACATGAGGAACTGTGTTAAAGGGTCACAGCATTAGGGAGGTTGAGAACCACTGATATAGAGAAGCCAGTAGATTTTTGAGGTGTTAGGTCCACCCATTCATTTAACAAGTTTTTGTTTGCTTTTTACCCTTTTAACTAGCATATCAAGTGGTAGGCTTCATTTTGATATTTAATATAAAATATGTTGATCTTCATCTTCCTTCCCTGCTTGTGTACTCCCACCCCTCAGAAGTCCCTTTTCTGCTTTGACGTCACCCATGGAATCCATCCGATATGGTAGCACCTTTTGTAACCTCTCCTCTCAGGAAATTTATTTTGTGTTTAAATCGTTGGTGAGGAAGCTGATGAGGTAATTGGTTTGTCTGTTGCTAAGGCTTGTGGAGAGCTCTGAAATCTCTTTGGTTTCAGTAACATTTAACTGATACTAGATCATAACGCTGGCAAGCCCTCTTTTTCTACTTGAGAATTACATCTTTGATTCTACCCCTCCCAAAAATAACCGTCTCACACGGTAGTTGGCTGGTCTTCATGGTATCAACTATAGGATGTGATAGCTGGATAGAAGGGTCAAATGCCAGCATTATCAGGAAACTAGTGGAAGTGCTACCTGTATTCAACACGGGGTTATAACCAACAGAGAAGCAGCATGGGCTAATTAAGTCAAATATTCAACCATAGATGGGTTATCACTTGTCATAGGCTAAGCAAATCCTTGTGCTCCCAGGACTGACTTTTCCTGGTAAATTCCTTTCCTGACGGCAGGAGATCTTGGAGGCCTGGATTCATCACTGGCTGCTCTCTTGTTTTAGACTGTCCTGAGGAATAAGTATTTAGAAGAGTGTCAGGAACGGTAGAATCTTAGCCCCACTGTGTCAGAATCTGCTTTTTAACTTACTTGGTTCAATCGTGTGAGAGCCCGAGAGTTGCAGGATTCTATATTTGAAGACGCAGTTGGGTGAGACAGGTGACCATTTGAGGGGTCACTCAGCCAGAGCTCCTCTGTTGTCTCTGCTCCTTGGAGGGTTGGTTTAGAGCAGTGGTTCTCAACCTTCCTAATGCTGTGACCCTTTAACACAGTTCCTCATGTTATAGAGACCCCCAACCATAAAATTACTTTCCTTGCTACTTCAGAACTGTACTTTTGCTACTGTTAGAATAGAGCATAATGTAAATATGGTATTTCTGGTGGGTTTAGGTGACCCCTGTGAAAGGGTTGTTTGATCCCCAGTGGAGTCGCAACCTACAGGTGGAGAAACACTGACTTAGAGGTTAAGAGCACTGAATGCTCTTCCAACAGACCTAGGCTTGATTCCCACATGGCAGGTTACAAGTGTAACTCCAGTCCTAGGGTTTCCAGGGCCCTCTTCTAGCCTTCATGGACACTGCATGAATATGATACACAGACATACATGTAGACAAAACACCAGTACACATAAATCAAAAGTAAATGTGAAAAAGAGAGATGAATATTGGAACAGATTTTTCGAGGTTTGGGCATCATATCTCACTACCAAACTGTGCCATTCAAAAGGCTGGAAACACCCTGACTCTACTGTTTTGGGATAAATGTTAAATGATCTTGCAGTCTGGGTTGCTTGACAAAACATAGCAGTCATGGAAGAGAAAGCTTACACTCTGTGTTAACACTATATTAACCCAGGTCTACACAAAGGAAGCCCACTATTTGTCTATTTGCCCATATTTCTTACTTCTTTTTGATTTTCAATTATTATTTTTTCTAACTGGATACATAGTCTACAGTTGCAACGAAATATACTTCCTGTTATCTCTAGAGTGTGAGCACAGATCCCCTTGTGTTTTCCTCTTTCATGAGAGGAGACATGAATAGGGCTGCACAAGCCATATCTTATCTGTCTTCTCCCATCTCTTCCTTTGTTCTCTAAGCTCAAGGATCTGGAGGGCCTGAATGAGCAGACTCCTCACGTGGAGCCCAGAGCTGTCCATGACCATTCTCCCTTCTGCTGTTGTAACAACAGAGTCATTTCTCAGGAGTAAGAGAAGTCTGAATATTTTTGTTAATAGGAGAGATGTCCAGTTCCATTTCAAACATACTAAAATTTCACTGTGTATTTAGTGATTTTGGTTAAGTTCTTCCATGTACCCGGGTTTTGACATTTTTTTTTTTCTTTCTGGGATTTGAAGAGCAGACTCAGTGGTTAAAAATGTTGGCTGCTCTTGTAGAGGACCAGAGTCAGTTTCCAGGACCAACAGGGCAACTCACCACTCTGTAACTCTAGCTCAGGGGCTCTGATTCCTTCTTCTGGCCTGACCTCCTCTCTATCTCTTCATCTCTGTTTGTCTCTGTCTCTGACTCTCTCTTTCTTACACACACACACACACACACCCACACACACACACCCACACACACACACTCACACACACACACACTCACACACAACTATAAAAAATATTTTTCTTTTATCCAATAGCCATTTAACAATATCTATGAAGAGCACTTGTATAGGTGTTCAATATAAACCTGGTCTCTGTTTCAAAGACCTTTTCAGACTAGCAGGGGAGACACACATTTGAAACAACAAGGAAAGAGACTTGTCACCATCCAGATACTATGGGAGCCAATGGACATGGACCCTTTCACTTACTGGTTAGCGTGGGGGTCATTTACCAGGTTTCTCATGTTCAGGTTATAGTTGGATACTGGCCTAGGCTGCCCGGACATAAAACCTTTCTTTACTCCTTTGTAATTGTGTGGCTATGGATAGATGAAGAGAACATCTGGCCTCCAGTTTCATCACCTGAGGAAGGAACATAATAATAAGGCCATTACCAGGATCAAACAAGTTAATATGCTGGGAGCACCAGAATTAATAATATCTAGTAGTATTTGCATATACTACATGAATGTTAATTATGTTTATCACCTCTTATTTTCAAGTAAGTTCAGCATGATTATAGAGGGAGATCTCTACAGATAATCCATTGGGAGTAGGAAGAATATTAAAAGTAGAATCCCTATGTGTTTTTCCTATTTTCTTCTATTCCTATGGTTTTGTGTTTTAGAATGTATCTCTGATGCTCATAGTTTTCTTATTTATATGATCTATTTTTATTTAAAAATTCTTAAATTATATATATAATTGTGTATGAATTTTATATATTATTGTTATCATTATTATTATTATGATGTGTGTGTGTTATACATATGAGAGGTTCATGGGTTCTAGGCCCTGAACTCAGGCCGTAAAGATCTCCCAACATCTTAATCAGTTGACCCATCTTGCCAGCCCTGGTTTCTTAACGGCTGAACGAACGTGTACAGTTATTTTTTTATTGGTGAGGTATTCTAGGAAACTTAAAGATGATTGTATTACATACAGGTATCCATGACACCCCACCCCTGGAAGGAACATGAGGTTTATACCTCACCAAGCACCCCTATGGATAGAGTAAACATACGAAGTGTCTGCATCTGCCTCTGGCCCTCAGGACATCCCCATGGACAGAATGTCGTGGTGAGGGCCTATGCTTGCCAGCATTAGCCCTACGCATCCCCTCCAGGCCTCTGCCCAGCTTTGCGGGCTCTCAGAGGAGTTGGCTCCTGTTTCCTTAGCCTATATTCTCGCACCACACTCTCAGCTGTGG
>JADRCD010238930.1:18417-33713 GCA_019843815.1 Montemys delectorum
TTTCTGGCAAACAAGAAAGCCCTCTGAGAAGCAGATAAAAACATTTACCATACAGAGCAATCTGGCCTCTCTGCCTGATTCATTTTCAGATTTTCTCATGTAAAAGAAGCTAACAAAACAACAGCTGCTTAGCCACGAGTTAGTAAAACAAGCTATCATAGCACATGGCTATTGATGGCTCTTACTTAAAGCAATTTACAAATTCATGAAGGATTTCCCTTCGCACGTTCACACTTGGTGCAGCTTTTGAAGCCTTGCTGAGAATTTGAAGATTAATTTATGTAAACAAGAAGGGGACCCAGGTTTGCTAGAAATTCCTTAAGCTCACTACATATCTAATTGGAGTTCTGTAAAAAAAAAATCTGCTCATTAAAAAAAAAGCAGAGAAGGCAAGCTCCAAGGAGAGGTTGTCATTGCTTTCTCACTGGACAAAAAAATGACAGGGGGCTGGTGGGAATTAGTAATTAGCTCAGGGGCACACAAATTATTCATTTTCCAAATTAGTTTCCTGCCCTTAGGTTTAAAAAGTACCCATTCCTTCACGGGCGCTCGTTATTTTTCTAAATTGAGCTTGTTTCAATATTATTATTATTGTTGTTATTATTGTAATTGTTATTATTATTATTACTGACAAAGTCTCATGAAGTACAGGCTGGCAACAAATTTTCTACACAGCAGAAGATGACCTTGAGCTACTGATCCTCCTGCCTCCACTCCTGTATGAGATTACAGTTGTGTTCTATCATGCCTGGTTTGTGTGGTGCTGGAGACGGAATTCCAGGTTTCTTTATGCTAGGCAAGCACTACACCAACTGAGCCACATCCCTAACCCTGTATCTCATGATTTATAAATGTATTTTATTTTAGAGACAGGGCCTTCCCCCGCCCCCAACATAATCTTTTTATTAATGATTTGAGAATTTCATATAATGTACCTTGATCACACTCCCTTAGTTCTCTTAGGTCAATCCTGCCATCCTCACACCCTCCCCTAGAATAGGAGAAAAAAATATACCAAGTCCAATTTGTGTTGCCTATATACTCATCGGAGCATGGTCAAACTCCCAGTGGCCAGCCCCTTAAAGATAACAGAGTCCTTTCCCACCCCACCCCCAACTCCCACCAGATGCCATCAAGTGTGAAGAGCTGCATGTCAGCATCTTTATCACAATATTTAAGAACTCTCTGCAATAGCTTCCTGTCTGGGCTGTTTCTTTTGTGGGGGGAGGGAGGTGGTGGTGTTGGCCCCGAGCTTACCATGTAGCCTTGGCTGTCCTGTAACTAGCTGCATGGATCTGTCTAGCCTTGACTTCACAGAGCTCTACCTGTCTCTGCCTTTTGAATGCTAGGATTAAAGGCATGAACTATCACACTTGACAATATCTCATGACTTTTAAAGGGCAAAAAAAATCCAGAGAAACTGTCCTAACATACAACTCTTCCTTGGGAACCAACTGAGCCCTGCTGTGGGCTGGTCTTAACCTTTCTTTCTCTATTCCCTCCCCCCCCCCTCGCCCCTACAAAACAAATGTCTGCATGCTAACCTCACAAGCCTTTTGTGTTGCTGTGTGAGCCCAGGAGCTGGTGCTGAGGAAGCATTTTTAAAGATGGGATGCACCCATTATTAATTGTGATATGCTTATTTTCATAATGTGAGGCAGTTTTTTTTTTTTGTTAATGAGAGTAAATCTTCCTCAAGTTTTTTTTTTTTAATGATTGTACTTATGTCAACGTGATTTAGTCTTTTTATAAAAGCAAGTATTATGACAGGCAGGTGAACTAGTGAATGAAGCACATCTTACCTTGTATGCTTAATTGACAGGTTCGTCCCAGACTTACACATGTGAGTAATGTATTCATAACAATCACTGTCTTGACTGGAGGAGGATTGTGCTAGTGTTTCCTGGTTTTGACATTTCTGGATTATTTTGGAGATTCACATTTTTCCTCTCCTTGAACACAATTAAGAAAATGTGGGTGCTTAATTTGATACTCTCAGATTAGATGAACTTTATCCTTTTAACGTGAAGGAATTTCTGTAAGAATTTCAGAGTTCTGCAACACCGGGACACTGCTTACTTATTTCTAGTGAGTGAATGAACACACTCCCTGGATATTTTCTAGGTACTGGCTGCAGTGTAGGCAATGTACATCAGTGCTTCTCAAAGATTAGCCTCAGGACCAGCATGTTCAGCATCTTCTGGGAACTTTCTAGAAAGGTAACTTCTCAGACTCCATTAACTGATGGGCAACTCAGACAAGGGGCCCAGCAATCCCTGTTTTAACAAACACTGACGGAGACTATTCTGTTGTCTAAAGTTTGAGGGCCATGTTCTGGAGAATTCAAGGTTGGGATAGAGTGCAGTACAGTGTAGGTGGTTTAGTCTGTCCTTGTAGCCTTTGGATTGACACATTCTACCGACATACATATTCCATATAAATGAGTCTGACTACCAATTATATCATTGTACTTTCCAAGTTTAGTCTGAGAAACACTTTGTATGATCATTTTCAACCTCTACTGCATAAGCAGGTCCTGAAGCTGTGCTGGAAATCGCAGATTCTCCCACTGGAATTTTTCTTGGATGCCCTATAGAGCTCAAGCTGGGGGAAGCGAAAGCCCACACCCAAATAGGTGTCTATCAAAGGCAGAAGAAAGGGCCGTGAGCTTTGAAGAACAGCTTGACTGGGGCTAGCTGCAGCACAGGTGGAAGCTCTTGCCTTAGCTGTGCTCTTTTTCTTCTGGTTCTTTGGTGCATGAATTTTAGCCGGGTGCAGCCATTGGTCCACAGGTCTGTCTCCTGGTTCCAGCTCTGTGGGTCCCAGAAGTTGGATGGCCTTGGTCTTAAGGACAGATGCCCTAGTGTTCTGTGTGCAAAGATGTTCTAAAGTACAAAGTGTGCAACTCAGGGAGTCCAGCCAACAACTCTACCGTGCTGTGGAACGTGACAGGCAGGTGGCTTGTCCTGGGTCGTATAGGATCTATACAGTCATCAGCCTTGGGGTTGTCATTCTCTGATTTAATTCCAATCGTGGGGTTGTAAGAGGATGAGAAGTCTGTTTCTCATTGCCATGGAATCAAAAGCTGGCTTCACAGGTGAGTATACACAGCTGGATCTGATAAGCAACTGACTGACCTGCAAGCTGGGGTGATAAGGAATAAGAGGGGAGTCAGTAAGCTTTCTCTGAGCATCTGTGATAGCAACTTCCTGAAGCGTCTGCAGGCGACCAATTCCTACATAGCTCCTGGCTTCTGCACTTCGAAGCAGCTCTGTTCTTGGGCACTTCCTTAATACAACTCTGGGCCTGGGTATCAATTGCTCCTCGTGCCCTGGACTCATTCTAGAGTTCAAGGACCCTCAAAGGGGGCCACAAAGAATCCTTCTGGGTGCTTTCCCCATTATTACCTTCTCATCCTATCAGTCAGAAGGAGGATCATTGTTGGAAGTCTATTGTTTATCAGTGTATTGGATGGGGGTGGTCCCTATCATCCTGGCAGAGGAGACGGAATCCGCTGATGCCTCTGAAGCGTCCTCATGACAAGTTCCAGCACTCAAGGCAAATGTGATGTAGTGCTGCCATTTGGGTCTGTGCCTACGCTCAATCACCTCTGTTTAAGCTGCCTTATGTCCAGGAACCCTTGACCCCTAACACGGAACAGTTGATCTTAAGCCAGAATCACCAGGATGTGGATTGTGGCTGTGCCCAGCTCATTTCCCCACCGAGAAGCTCTGGCACCTGGAGGGTCAAAAGGTGAACCTTCCCACAGGTTCGTGGGGCTAGTGTACTGTGGGATCCAAGATTTTCAGCTTCCCTTACTGTCAAGGGATCTGCTCCGAACAGAGAGCTCCTTCCCTCCAATTTTGTATGCTATAAGGTATACAATGAAGCCCTGCTTTTATTTTGTTTTGGGTTATATTGGAATAACGCTAAATGTTCAACTCTCTGGGCATGTCTCCTTTTGAGTCAAAGAAGCCAGTGAACATGGGGCTAAGGTAATCCACACTAACATAGTGTCTTGCCTTTCCCTAATGTGATTTTCTTTACTATAGTTTTTTTTTCACTACTGACACCTCCAGGTTTGTTTTGATTTGTTCTGTTGTTGTTGTTGTTGTTGTTTTGTTTTGTTTTTTTGAGACAAGGTTTCTCTGTGTAGCCCTGGCTGTCCTGGAACTCACTCTGTAGACCAGGCTGGCCTCAAACTCAGAAATCCGCCTGCCTCTGCCTCCCAAGTGCTGGGATTAAACCACTGCCCATCCTGGTTTGTTCTGTTTTGAGACAGGGTCTCTCTTTGTAGCTCTGGCTGTCCCGGACCTTGCTATGTAGATCAGGCTGGCCTTGAACTCACAAAGAAGGGTCGCCTACCTCTGTTTCAATTAACTAAAGGAGTGAGCCACCATACACAGCTGAACACCTTCAGTTTTTTAAAAGAACATTCTGAAGTCCTAACCTGGAGGTTCCTCCCATGTACCTAGCTTCCTTTCCCACTCACACCTGCTGTGTCTGCTTGTAGCCATGGCTATAATAGATGTCACCACTGTCATTTGTTCTGCAGAGGGAGGCTCCTGCCTGCTCCTGGCTTTTTCAGGTCTTTGATGGTCCAGGATGATGAACACGAGATGAGTGTGCACTGAGTGAATGCTTCCTTCATAGAAAAGCCTAGCTGCTCCTGAGAGACTCTGGATCCTCATGGGTTTGACATCCATTTACGTCTAAGGAGTCTATTAAGGGTCTTGACTCCAGAGCTCTTTGGTGGTGGGTGAGGGGATTGAGTTTCTATTTTCTAAAGCACAATAAAGATGGAGTTGCAGGAGTCACCTCTCCATGGATACTCCCATTTATGGGCAGAGCCCCAGTATTGGTGTTCTCAGACATTGGTATCATTGAGGGACTGGACTCATTGTGTATGCAACTGTCTGAGTGATCTGAGATGGATTGTCTAGGGAGGCCAGGTTTAATGGTCATCGTTGAGGACACTTAGCAGCTCTTGTGTCAGGCTAAAACTATACTGTTTAAATGGAGTTCTGCTTTCGATTCTTTTAGGCTGTCATGCTATTCTTTGTACTATAGATTTGGGGCTGATTGGAAGCTAATCTAGCCTTGGAATGGCAAGTCCCTTTGGCCCAGCATTCCTGGCCTCTGGAGTGAGTGAAAATTCTGTTGAAGGACTATTGTGTCACAGGCTAGCATGAGTGCAGGGCACTAAGGCCCTTGTTGCTTTTAGACAAGTGTTTGGGGGTGTCTTTTATCTCATGGGAGGGTTAGATCTCACTGTTTAAAAGACACTTCCTGTCAAATGACTTTAACTTAGTGGAAATTGGCTTTTTTTATTACCTTTAATAAGATGCTATGCTATTACTTGAGAGTCTCTTATTTTGGGTTCTTTACCTCCTTTCTTTGAATCAGCAAGATGAGTATATAGTAATTTTCAAGTCTTAATTGTCAAAGACCCTGAAAAGAGGGTGATACATCTTTGCCCATTCAAGCATCCACTTGGTGATATATATATAAAACTTTTTCTGTGCTCTATTCCTCTACCTCTCTTCCAACCTTTATTCCACCCTAATTTCTTCAAAACTGCCCTCCCCAACATTAAGTAGGAGAGAAAGAAGGTGAAAGGGGAAAGGGGGCATAGGCCTCTATAGGCTACTTCCTGCTGAATAGAGTTGTCGGGTTCCTTGGGGCAAGTCCAACCTTTGTAGTCAGGGTATCTCCACTTATTGTCTCTTTGGTCACTTTGCTTATGATTTCTTGACAAACCACAACAACAGCAGCCAGGAGCAGCAGTGGAGAGCAGCAGTGGGGAGCAGCAGCCATCTTTTTGTCTTCAGAGCACCTTCCACCTGTGTCTGGGCTCTAGCATTCATATGCTCTCCAGAGTTTCCAGAATTAAACTATCTGTATCGGGCAAAGTTCATGCCTCTTCTAGAGCAAGAGACAATCACAGTTAGTGGCTGTGGACAAACTGAAGCAGTCCTATATCCCACACCTGGGATTAAAACAAAAACATATTCATGTAATGTAAGTGTTTTTTTAAAGGAACCAAAACTCTCACTACATCCACTCAAATGACTTCTGGAATGGTTAAAAAATAGACATAGAAAAGGATTCTAGTGTGGTCTTCATGGCAAAAGTACCCTTCAGTCTTGGTGTAGCAGAGAGATGCTTTGTACCTTCCAACATTATATGTCCTCTGTCCCCTCAGCAGGAGGGGAAGAGCACACTGGGGGCATTAGAAATCGCAGACTTGCATTGTGACTCTGTCTTAATGGATGATCATAACTCTGTGTGTGTGGGATGGTGGTGAAGTGAGGGCTTTTACAGAAGGCCTTCGGGTGGTGGTCCCAGCTTTGCTTTTTTTGGGCTCTGTCTTGGCAGAAGCTGGAGTTTCTAAAGTAGACAGTGATGCCCAAACTTCTGTCAGTCCTAAGTGATTTTTAGGTAGTGGTTTCAAAGGGAGAGGGGAAGGGAGGGAGGGAGGGAAAGGGGAAGGGAGAGAGAGGGGAAG
Organism: Montemys delectorum; assembly: GCA_019843815.1. Taxonomy (NCBI): domain Eukaryota; kingdom Metazoa; phylum Chordata; class Mammalia; order Rodentia; family Muridae; genus Montemys; species Montemys delectorum. The sequence continues at coordinate 24,926 of JADRCD010238930.1, forward strand.
AGGGGGCACATGTGTGGAGTTCTGAAGACCACTGTGGGAGCCAGTTTTCTAGCATGGGGGTTCTAAGGACTGACATCAGGTTGTCAGGCAAGTGTCTTCACCTTCTGTGGACCCTGTTCAGTATGCTTCTACAATCTAAGTTCTGACAGACTTAGCATAGTCGTTTGGTTTAGGTTTCAATAGCATCTACAGCATGAGCAACATGAAAAGCTTACTGTTGAGATCCAACTCTATCTCTGGAGACTGATTGGGATAGTGTTAGATCTGACATGCTTGTGACACTCTGCTCTCTTGCCTGTAGCTCTTTAACAAGGTGCTAATGGAGACATTTCAAAATTCTAACACTCAAATTTCTATAGTGATAGCATTTGGCTATGCTAGTGTTATATTTAAAGACTTCAATAATACATTTGATTGATTTCTTTATTGGTAGGCATTCAAATGGGAGTTTAAAGTCCTAGGCTATTAAATGTTTGAATTCATCATATCTTCATGTAGAAGGAATTCTAAGGCAGACATGGTAGACATAGAGCTGATAGAACTGTGAGTTGGCCTGGCCACACTATTGAGCTTCCCTCTAAAGATTGCCATGTTATATTCCCCCCAAGGGTGAGCCCCCCCTTTCTCTACAGAGGAACTTACTCTGATGAGGAAAACACCTTTGTGTTGTTTTAAGTTTATCTTTCTAAAATGAGAATTAGAATATTTGTTTGTTTTTGTTTTGCAAGACAGGGTCTCTGTGTAGCCTTGGTTGTCTTGGAACTCACTCTCTAGACCAGACTGGCCTTGAACTCAGAGACTCTCTGCTTCTACCATCCAAGTGCTAGGATCAGAGGCATGTGCAACCACTGCCTGTAGAGAATTTGAATATTTCTTAAGTCTCTCTGAATTATTTTGAGTTTTTTTTTTTTTTTTTTTACTGAATCTCCTCGTTTGGTTTATGAAACTCCTAATGAGACCAAATGTGGCACATTATGTTTGTAGGGCATTTTCTTGATTGTTAATTGATGTAGGAAGGTCAGCCCACTATGGGTGACACTATCCCTTATGCAAGTGCTCCTAGACTGCATACATGGGCAGCAAGTAAGTTAACGAGGTTCCTCCATGGTTTCCACCTTGAGTTCCTGCCTCAACTTTCCTCAAAGATGGACCTGGAAGTGTATCATAGTTTTTTTTTTTTCTCAGCTTGATACTCTCCTGAGAATAGAGAATTTCAATTGAGGAATTGCCTCTGTCACATTGGCCAGTGGGTGTGTTTGTGCGGCTCTGCTTCAGTTTCTGCCTCCAGGTTCCTGTCTTCAGCCTGTATAGTGGCTTTTTTGGTGATGGATTGTAATCTGTAAGCCAAATAAGTCTGTTTTCTCTTTGAGCCAGTTTTGGTCAGTATTCTATCACAAAAATAAAGAGCAAACTAGGACAAAGTGTAAGATAAAGCATCTGTCAGAATGTTGTCACAGCGACAGAAAGCAAACTAGAACAGACTGAGGAGACTCATGTGTGAGGAGACACGCTTTCATGCTTGGGCCTCACTTCTCAAAGAAGCTGAGTTCTGAGTGACAAGCAGCTATGAATCCAAGCAGAAAAGCCTGGGGTGAATGATACAGTGCCCACAGAGCTAGTGTTGTTAGAATTGTGACTGTGGGCGGGCATAGAGTGCTAGGCTGCTGAGAGGCTGAGAGTAGTCAGTTGGCAAAGGCAAGCAGATGTGGGTTTGAGGTGGAAGGGGATGACTGCAAGGAAACCCTGGGAAGAGAACTCTTCTGGGCAGAGTCAACCACTTGGTGCTTGTTCAAATAGTTCATTGCTTTTCTTCACTAAAGAGATTACATTAGTGACCTCCTCCAGGAGATTGACTCTTTGTAGTGTCCTAAAAGACCCTGAGGGAATCCACTCTGCTGAACACACATATGCCCTAAGGCCTTGTAATTGCACCAGAAGGTGAACCGACACTATCCAAACTGAAAGACTCCTAACTGAAAAACTATGCAAATATATGTCCTCAATAAGTATATATTTAATAATAATAATTAATAATATATACTTACATTAGTAGGGATGGGATGAGAGTAAATAAAATATGACTGTTCACAGTGGAAGAGAATCCTATAGACATGATTCAGGGGAAGAAGGCAGACATAGGAAAGAAGGTGTTTGTATGACCTGGAGGTCATACAGATTTGTCTAGAAGGAAAATGGCAAGATCAGGACATGTACTTTTATTCCATTTATGGAGGCAACTAGAATGGTCAGTTGCAGAGTAGCCTCAAGGTTGCCTGGGGCTCCAGTAGGATAAATAGGGAGATTCTAGTTAGTGTATGTAGTTTTGCAAGACAAAGAAGGTTGGGGACGGATGGTGGTGATAATTGCATAACTATGGGATTGTACTTAATGTATACAACTGTGAGTTTAAAAAAGTTAAGGCAGGGCTGGAGAGATGGCTCAGCAGTGAAGGACTCTTGCAGAGGATTGCCAGTACCATCAGCTGATGGCTCACAACTGCCTGTTAGGGGATCCAATGCCTCCGGCCTCCACAGGTACCTACACTCATGGACACAAACCCCCACACAGACACACAATTAAAAAAATAAAAATAAATCTTCAAAAATATATTTAAAAAGGGCTGGTCATGGTTCTGTATGAGTTCCTAGACCAGCCAGTCTATGTAGTGAGTTCCATATATGAAGTGAGGTCTGTATGTGAAGGTAGTAAATTATACGGATGTGTCTTGCACTTCAAGTATCTAGTTTAAAGGGAGCAAAGCATTACTGGGATAATAGCTACACCTGGCTGGGGATGGAGCTAGAGTGGCTGGAAGAGAGAAGGGGAGGGAGAAGCTCTGAAAGGTGTAGAATGTTCTGGATACTTACACAGAGGCCTTGAGGATATGTGAAAATTCAAGTGTGTATTTATGCAGACTTATTATCCTTTCATATTATCCTTTAATAAGAAGTTACCTTGAAAGGAAGAGCAGTGAAAAACTTTAAAAGTGAACTACCTTGCAACAGATACACTATTAAGCACTGGGAGCATGACCAGCTTCTAGAAACCCAGTTGATCTTCTATAGACCCAAGGAGGAGGTGACAATTTGCAGGAGAGCAGACTGAGGCATGGGACTTGCCAGGGTCATGAGGCATCTACTCACTAGCAGCGATTCCTTGAGCACGTCAACACATGGTTATGGGAGAACATGCCTTTATCTACTTAGTTGGAGGTTTGGCACCATAATACAGAAGTATTTAAAAATATTTTTATTAATTCACTGAGTTTTATATATTGTAGTTTGATCACATTCACCCTGTTCCCAAGCTCCTTTCAGATCTATTTCCCCATTCCATACCCAACTATGTGTACTTTTTGACACTCTGAGTTTGATTAGTGCTGCCTATATGCTCTTGGAGGTGTGGCCATCCACCTGCCAGGGACCTTAAAGAAAACTAATTTATCCTTTCCCAATTACCAGGCCCTGGCTAGCTATCAGTTAGTTAACAGGTCTGGCCTTAAACTTTTTGTCTATCAGGTGGAAGGAAAAATTCTTTTTTTTTTCTTTCCTTTTAATTTAATTTACTTTTAGAATTTTGTTTATTCAGTCTATTCTGATTTTTTTCTTACCTTGTTTGTTTTGTTTTTCAAGACAGTGTTTTTCTGAATAGCCCTTGCTATCGTGGGCGTAGCTTTGTAAACCAGGCTGGCCTGGCCTCGAAGTCACGGAGATCTACCTGCCTCTGCCTGCCGAGTGCTAGGATTAAAGGTATGCAGCCATTACCACCAAACTTGGAAAAGAATTTTCTGGTTAAAACTCTTAGTACATTTCTCACTTCTGGTTATTTAAGAGTGATCTGAGCTTATGCATGTTGGCTCTGGAGGTTTTAAGGGAATCATGATAAGCTTATTATTATAATAATTATTATTAATCTTAAAAGTGAGTTAAAAATCAGTGATGGTGGGCGTGTGGGGGAGAGACTAAGGAGGGGGGCTGTGATTGGGATGCAAAGTGAATAAATAAGTCAATTAATGAAAAAAGAAAAAATGTTGATGATTGTCTTAAAGTTTTTAATGGGTAAAGAATCAAACAAAGGAGGCATTTGAAAAATTTCAGGACCTCAAATTGTCTTTCCTATAGCTTCATCAGAAAGAGCTACATTAAAATGCACTAAGATGGGCCTTTTAATTAAGATGTTGATCCCTTGTTCATTTATTTTTCTGGGCAAGGGTCTTTTATGAAGCTCTTTACATTCTGTCTTTTTTGCATGCCCTCTTTTGTTTCTGTATTTGGTCCCTGAGGACACGCTTGTCCTGTTTTGCTGGGTCACACTGGCCTTGCAGCTTCCACCCACCTTCAGTCTCAGCCACATGCGGTTCTTTTTGGTTGCCTCGAGGCTGAGCTGTGTGGGTGGGATGTGCTGCAGTTAGGACAGTCATGCGTCCATGGCTGGCTGCTCTGGGCCCTGTTCTCTGTCACACCTGATCGGATTCTTGAGACATCTTGCCCGGGGGGCTGGGTCTGGTTAAAATTAACTGTCTAGAACACTAGCAAATTATCCATGAGAAAAGCTGTGAAAGAAACATGGGGGGAAAAGAGGGCCGTTCTCGGGAAGATGGAGGAAAACAGGACAGGAAATGGATGAGAGCTGAGACAAAGGCACAGTTTTTATCACAGCCAAACTGGGGCACATCACACTGTATCCTCGGACACTGCTCATGACTGCTCGTGACTGCTCATGACCAGCACTTCACAAGCTACCCACTGGTAACTGCCGATACAAATGCATGGATGCTCAGGAAGGAAGAATTCGGTATCTCTTGAGAGACTCCCACACGAGGCCCTGGGTGCTGTTCCCATAATTTTAGCCTGAACCCAGGCATGCTGACATGTTTTATGTGGAGTGCTGAGTGCATCCTTATTTACTGCAGCCTGCAGACAAGCCATTCTCCTGCTATGTGGAAATCTCTCATTTCCCTTCCCTACTGTGCCTTGGGTCAACACTTGTAAACTCCTCTCAGACAGCTGGCTGTGTATTAAAGTCTATTTATAACAGCAATGGACAAGTGATTGTTTGTGGAGAATTGTCATTTCTGCTTTGGAGGACAATGGGGGCATTTCTTCTCTGCCCTGTGGGTTCAGCTGCTGAATGCTACAAACATCGCCTTACCAGGCCCTCCGTATTCTGTGGAAGTCAGTTCTCAGAGGCGGTGATGGTCATTTCAAATTCAGCATAGGCTACAGACACTTCAGGACAGAATCTCTGGGGTTGTACCATGGAGCAGGAAACCGTAACATTTTGTGTGGAATGGAGAAGTACAGGCATGCTCATAGCATTCATTCTTACAGTCAGCATGAAAAATGTCTCCATGAAAACAGATTATTTTTGTCTTATAGATCCAGTTAAAGTATAACAATATGCTTTAAAAAGTTATATTCTAAGCTTTCAGGTATTTTTTCTTAACTTCGGAACTTTTTTCTTCAATTAGAAAATATAACAACTTTTGACAAAACCAAAATGTGCTGGTCACGCATGGGCAGTAAAATAAAAATGCAAATGGAAAAAATCTGTTTGGATTAGTCTAGATGTCTTACATAGTATTTTTCTTTTTCAGAAGAATATTTACTTGATGGTATGGAAAATATTCATTTTATAAACAGTAAAAAAAAAACCCACAAGTTTTATGGTATGTAAAAAAAGAAAATAATCACAATTATCCATACCTGTCTATTCATAGACAAAGAATAAATATAGATAGAGAAAACTCTAGTTATTGGGCTTTTGGTAGATTTTCAATTAGATTAAAAATTTCTAAACTTAATTATTATACAGTTTTTTCTTCTATTAAAAATAGATTTTTTTCATAACTATATTCTGATTATAGTTTTCCCTCCCCCTACTCCTCTTAGTTCCTTCCTACCTCCCCTCTCATTCAGTTTTATGCCCTTTGAGTCTCTACAAGTTTTGAATCTAAAATAAGCAGACATTTAAGAAATAATAAATAAGATAAAACAAAACCAAATGAATCAGAAAAGGGCAAAGCAAATAGAAGAAGAGGAGCCAAAGAAAAAGCATAGGAAACAGACACAGAGACAAACAAGTTCGCATTACACAGGAATCCCATAAAACCACAAAACTAGAAACTATCTACACAAAGGGCCCATAAAGTTAAAACAAAACAAAGCTACGCCCCCCTCCCCAAAAAAACCCCCAAAAATCCTGACACACATCGTGAGACAAAGAGACAGCTTCCAAAATGTTGAGTTTCCTCTTGGCTGTCTTCTTTAAGAATGGTTTGTTTTCCCAGGGAGACCCCTTTGGAGAAAACTAATTTTTCATTTGCGAGTTGTTATCAGTTGGAGCTAGCTTCTGGTTTGGGGATAAACATGTGTGTCCACTCTCAGTTCTAGGACTCCGTCTAGGGCAGTGCAGGCCCTGCGCTTGCTGCCTCAGTCTCTGAGTTCACAGGAGCCTCTCAGCAGTGCTGTTTAGAGGGCCTTGTTTCCTGTGGCCTCCATCCTCTCTGGCTCTTACCATTTTTCTTCAGTAGGATTCTGTAAGCCCCGAGGGGAGAGATTTGATGGAGACATTCCTTTAAGAACAGAACATCCAGGGCTATACAGAAAACCCTGTCAAGAAAAACCAAAAAAACAAAACAAACAAACAAAAAAACTTGTTAGTGATGGTGCACGCCTTTAATCCCAGCACTTGGAAGGCAGAGGCAGGCGGATTTCTGAGTTTGAGGCCAGCCTGGCTAGAGAGTTCCAGGACAGCCAGGGCTACACAGAGAAACCATGTCTGCAAAAACCAAAAGGAAAAACAAAAAAAAAAAAAAACAAACAAAAACAAAACCAACCAACCAAACAAAAACAAAACAAAAAAACCCAAACCCAAAACCAAAACCAAAACTGACTGTTTCAAAGTAGAGTTTTGTTGTTGTTGTTTTTAAATTAGCTCAATTTAAATGTGATATCATCATCCTTTTTTCCAGCTTTTGGGAAAACAGACTAAAATGACATTCATTCTAAAATAATGTGTCCTGTTTTTTAGCATAATAAAAAGCACAGAGAACATTTAAAATAATCTGTATCCTTTTGTTCAGATTTTTGTTATTTTAATAAGAGACTCATTTGTGTATGGTTAGCAAACTCAATCAAAGAGCATCAACCTGAACTGCCAATGAAAATGAATAGAGCCCTCTTTTATAATTATCAGTCTAAAAAGAAATAACTGCAGGCATGAACACAGATAGGGAGACTCCAGATCCAGGGAGGATAGCAGGCAAAGAAATGGATGTTAGGGAAGCTTGTTCAACTTGGAGGAATTCTGCACCAGTCTTCTGTAGATGCTGACAGATCTCTCTGTGTCCTTTCATCTGGTGAATGTTCGTGCTATTACATCTCCATTACTGTCTTCACATCCTTATAGTACAATCGGTATGATTCTGAGTGACTTTCAGGAGCAAGAGGTAAGTTTTGTAGCTTAAAGATCCAGATTCTCAGTCCCTGGATTTCTTTAAGTCACCTCGTTGTAATGAACTCACAAATGAAAATATCACGCATCTAGATTAAGGTAGCCACTGCTCCCTTTCAAAAAACCATTGTTATGATTATGACTCCATTTTTATTTATTTTTATTTTATTTTTGTGTGTGCTTGTATGGATGTGTGTAGGAGCACCTGTGGAGGCAGAGGGAAACGTGTGGGAGTCAGTTCTCTTACAGCGTGTGGGTTCCGGGCCAGGAACTCAGGTTGTCATGCTTGGCAATGGTCAACTCTTCTGGCTGAGCCATCTCTCTGGCCTTTGCTGTGATTTTTAAACCAATAAGTTATCCCTAAGTGACTATCTTTGTGTGTGGGTTTAATATGTGTGCTTAATAACTTCTTGAAGTTTTTTTTTTTGTTTTTTTTGTTTTTTGTTTTTTGTTTTTTTTGGTTTGGTCCACAGTTCCCTGTTTTGGAGAGAATATAGGGAGAAAATTAGAGCCAAAGTAACCTTGAATGTGGGACTGAGTTCCAGAGGCAACAGTGGGAGCCTCAGCCTCAGCCTCAGCTTGGGCTTGGGGCCTCCTGACAGAGGCTGTGTCCTTGGGTACTTCTGGCTCTAGTGCATCCACTTGAAGGACTTTAATGATGAGGCCTGAGGCAGAGCCTGAGCCCTCTCAGAGGACTCCGTACAGCAGCCCAGTGGTTCTGTTCTCATGCAGGGCAAAGTCCTGGATTCTTCTGGAATAAGAGGCTTGAGAAAAGCTCTGCGGAGTCTGGAATCAACTTCAGGTTTCTCAGAGAGATCTTCAAGCTTGACTCAGGTTCCCATCCAGAGGCAGAGAGGAAGCTGGGGCTATGTGAAGCTCTCCGCGGGGCTATGCAATGTCGAGCTGTCAAAGAACTGTTAATTCATCTCAAAACTCCATTCTGTGGGTTTATCAGGAAAAAGAAGTGAGCATTCTACAGTGGCTGATGTCTCTGTGAGGGCTGCAAGTGGAGATCAGCAACCAAAATGGGAAGGTGAGTATCAAAGAGGCCAAACAAAGTCACCGGGTTTGTTTCTATTCCAAAGAGGTTTTATTTATTTATTTTTTAAAATTTTATTTTGAAGTTAGCATACAAAGAAATTAATGTTAGGGAAGCTTGCTCAATCAGTAACTTGTATTACCCTCTGAGGGGGTAGTGTGTTGGGAATTGTAGTTCATTCATGAGCATAGAACACACAAAAGGCCTTAGTCAATGGAAACAATGAATTTAGAGCAATAAATTAATTGATTTAATCACCTTGCTGCTTTATTATTTACCTGTGTGTTTTTATAT
>JADRCD010238931.1:0-43955 GCA_019843815.1 Montemys delectorum
ATATAACTTCAGCGTCCAAGAAACTTAAACTTCTGGCTACTCTGATCCCAGGGGTCCCAGACCTCATTCTGTAGCATGGTGGTTCGCATGTTCCAGAATCTGTTACAAACTAAACAAAACAAATACGTGGAAATAAGCCCCAAACAAGAACAAATCCAGGAAAGGCTCAGGCAGCAGAGGGGGTTTGAACTGTGGTCTTGCCAACCACACGACCTAGTTACCTTTAACAGTAAAACAATACAACCCTCAAAGTGCTAATATCACGACCAAATGCTGTTTTATGAGAGGAGCTACTCATGCAAAGGTAGAATCTCTCTTATTCTGTTAGATAGGAGGGCAGCAATGGGAGAAGAGAATTAGTTTCCAGACTTATCCCATGGAGAGGGCCCAGTGGTGATTGGTGTAGGAGTTGGTGACATTTAGGAAGTATGTGCCAATCTGTCAACCACAGTGCACCGAGGGATCGGAAGGCTGGTTTGTCATCACTTTCATGACTAAACCACATAACTGGGACAGATTCTCTAATGGAGCACTCTGTTCTTGTCATGATCACCTGCAGACTTGACCATTTGACTAGTCATTTGCGGAAAGAAGGGAAGGAATGGATTACCTTTGGGAAAATTCCTTAGGGGAAGTGAGAATTTTCACTATCCAGAAAACAAACAAAGAAAGAAAATCCCAAAACAAAACAAAAATCTACCATCACTAGCCCCACACCACTAACAACAACAACAGCAGCAGCAGCAGCAGCAATAACAACAATAACAACAACAGCAACAACAACAACAACAACAACAACAACATAACTCACACATGCTGAGACTCAGAGGAACCAAAATGTTTAACATCATATTTAATAAATGGATCCTGAGCTCTTTCAGCTAGATTTGCCTCTGAATGTTTGAGAAAAGCCTTCAGGGGGGCACAGCGTGGCTGGTGATTTTCCCAGCAACACAGTAACTAGCTGAGAAGTTATGACATGTGGGCAGCGGGCGATGGTTTTTGTTTGCTTTGTTTGGAAACGCGTTTTTTTTTTTTTTAACTCATTTTTCTTGAAAATCTTGATAGCAGCTTAGTGACTTGCATTGAAGGGTGTATGAGATGCAAGTGTGTATGTGTGTGCTTCCCCCCACAGAAATTGTGTATATATATATATATGGCTTTACATATGTGTATGTATATACTCCCTACACACACAAATGTGTATTCAAAGAGCTAATCAAGAACACACCTGTCCCCAACAAGCTGCAACACACTTATCTAATTAGCATAAACTGTTAAATTGACTTAATTTAGAATCACCAAAAGAAAAAAAAAAAGAGTATTTGGCTTGTCAAGTGGATCTATGGATTTCTCTGTGAGAGACTATCTTGACTGTTAACTGGTACAGGAATACACAGCCCACTGTGAGCAGCACCATTCCCTGGGCAGGTGGTCCTTGACTATAAAGGAGTTAGTTACCCATGAACAGTAGTGACTTCGAGAGGAAGCCAGAAGGCAGTGTTTCTCCATGGTCTCTGCTTCAAGCTCCTGCTTGAGTTCCTGCCCTGACTTCCCTCAGCTATAGACTGTGACCAGGAAGTGTAAACCAAATACAGCTTTGCCCCCTAATTGTTTCAGGTCAGAGTATTTTGTCATAGCAGTAAGGAAACTAGGACATCCCTCACCCTCACATGCACCATGCGCGCGCGTGTGCGTGCGTGCACACACACACACGCACATTTGCATATACATGCATACACTTGCACATGTACACTCATACACGCACACACAGACATACGTACACATTCACGCAGACACATACACACATGAACACACTTGCACACATATACACACACAGACACACACATACACTCATATGTTTGCACTCACACACGCACAGGCACTCCCTCATGCATACACACTCACACAGGCACAACCCTCTCTATGTGGGCAGCACATACACACATGCACACACACATACACAGCACTTAGATATCTCCTCTCCTACTAGTACTTACATAGCAACAAGTATGCCACTCTCACTGACATCACTGCCCGCCCACTTTGGTCCTCACCAGCACTGCAAGCCATGATATCTGAGTGCTGTCTTCCCTGTAGGGAGCCCAGGAGTCTACCTCTCTTCTAACATGGTCCTTCTCTTAACTGAGGGATGACGCAAGGCACTTTTCCATGGCAAGAACAGAAGTCAGAAGGCTTTATTTCTTAGAGTTAAAGTAAAAGTCTTATTACTGGAGTCAACAGATGAGAAATAGAAGTGCTGCAGTGAGCACTTGGCTCCTGTGAGCCTCTAGACACGGGGAATTTACTGTGAAAAATATTCCAGCCAGGTTTGGAAACAACTCTGCAATTTATTTTTCTGACCTGTTCACTTTTCTCACTAGAGGCTACAGGGAGTCTGATGGAAGATCCAGGCAAGTGGCCCTCTGGGTCTAGGGGGTCCTATCTCAGTCACTAATGCTTTGACATGGATGCTGATACCCACACTGAGGGGCGGGGCACCTTAGAATGCCTTGCCTCTGATTGGCAGGGCTTCTGAAGTGAGTGAAAGCCCCTTCCCCACCGCAGGGTTGGGCTCTGCCTCCATCTTTTCCTTCCTCTCAAAATCAATTTGCCTTTATTTGCTTTATCTATTGGGTCTTGGGTACGATTTTACACGAACACATATTCTGAGCCTCAGAAAACTCCAGGCAACCCCGGGCTCATGTTTTTCTCTGTCCTGATGTGCTAAGACTGGAAGATCAGACTGATTCTGGCAGAGCCAAGCCTTCCATCCATGGCACTTGTCTGGATAGCAAAGGCAGCTGTTGGTCTCTTAAGGAAAAGGGTCTGGGGGCAAGGATGAATAGAAACCAACCTAGACACGCACAGGCTTTTGAGGGAAACACAAGGGACTTTCTCCATATGAAGATCCTAAGAAATGCCACTCTAAGCGTATGAAGGAAAGTTGGGCTTTAATTTCACCAGTTGCGGCCAGAGTAATGTTCCTGGGTTTTCTAAAGGACTTGGTGTGTAGCCAATTCCCATGTGTCGCATATAACTCACAGATTTAATTATAGATCTTCCTCACTCACTAGTTCCTAGGAAACAAATCCATGGTTCATGTCTTGTGCACGGAAGGTCATAGCAAGAAGATAAATATTTTCCGGGTAGGAAACTTTATCTAGAGGACACAGGTCTGCAACCCAGAAGCCAAGAGCCCTTCAGACAATAGCTGAAAGCTGCTAACTTCAACTAATATCAACGACACTTAAAACTTTCTGTGTTTATCGCAAAGAAAGCACTTCCCACCTAAATGCTGGAAAATTTTCACCATATCTTTTCTCCCATATTCTAAGGCTGAAATACGAATAAGATGAAAAAGTTTTCTTAAAAGGCTCTTTCCTGCTCGGTTAAGATAAAGGCTGTGTTTATTATCACACAGGAGGGAGATTATCAGGAAAATGCAGCCTAATTTTAACCATTTGAATATTGTGGGTCAGAGATCGCTTTTCATCTCAAATCAGGCAGAAGCTGCCACAATTGACCAGCTATGCTAAGAAACTAGAACCAGGGGGCAAACTGAAGCAGAAATGCAAATGATTTTATGTTATATGAAAGCAGATCTCAAAGTAAAGAGACAATTTTCCCCCAGGACTAGAGAAATCCATCTCATTTTACTTGATAATTTTGTGTATTTAACACTCTCTGAAATCGGTTTTGGCTCGTTCCCGTTTGCGCCACTGAGTTCCCGAGTCCTAACTGGGGATTAAATGGGAAAATAGAAGCAAAGTGCTCTGTAAACCCAAAAGGGCTCACCCAGATGCTAGCTACTGCAATTACAATTCTGAGTGTGAATTCATAGACACAACTCTTCGATCACCTGTGATGGAGCAATGGCAGCTTTCCAGGGTCCCAGGACATGAAAAAAAAAAACAAAAAACAAAAAACATGTGGTTCTCGGCATCACCCTCACTGAACATGTGGTGATCACAGAGCAAACATTCAAGCCAACTGAAAAACCTCACACAACCATCCCAGGGGGATTTTACAGATGAGCTACATCCCAGGAGCATGCAGTAAGCCCATGCAGACAGAAGGCAAGGCAGAGGAGGCAGTGGTTGAAATGTGGCATTCAAATATTCAAATACCACCTTCCTTTCAAACTGTGATGGTCTATAGTTTGTGAGTGGGAGACCAGAGCCTTCAGCATCAAGCAGGCATGGCCATTCTTCTGCAAAGTATTCAGACAGGATATGGGCAGGGAGGGAAGTGGGCCATCACTCCCTTTCTGAAAAAAATCCCATGTAATTGTTCTAATACTATTAGCAAGGTCAAAGGTACAACTTCCTGAGTGGTTAGCAAATGCCAGGCCACACACACTTGGATGGATTCTCATGCAACCCAACAACAACCTTGTGATGTGGGTAGAGCATGCTCAGACATAGCTCACCCAGGCTACAGGTAATCAGGAGACGGGCACTGTCTCAGGGGCTCTGTGTGTCGAAGCACTTCACAGGCAAAGGCTTGCCCTTACCTTTCTGAAGTCAGTATCTCCATGGGGCATCCTTAAAAAGAGTAGCCCTTCTAGCTCCAAAGCACACATTCCATTCTTACACACACATACCATGCAAATACACATACACACATATCATACGAGCATTTGAACATACATATGCATATACACACATACACATAACACCATCTGAACATTCACATATACATTTATGCACACACACAAACACATATCACATGCAAGAAAGCCTATGTACACATGTACCATATTGATATTTACACATACATACATATGCACACACATGAGCACAGATGCCAGATGCACAAATATACCCGCACACACACACACACACACCATATGGACGTGCACATATGCATGCACATATGCATGCACATATGCATGCACACACAAACGCACATTCCACATGCATATACATGGTCACATGTGCATACACATTCTGACTAGCATTTCAGCTATTCAGAGACTTCTCAGCATACCAGGGGAAGCACCCCACAACATTACTAGCTTCTATTCAGCCACACCTCTGTCCCCTCTTTAACACTTGTTCTTCCTCAGGTTCCCCCATCTTGAGTTTATATAATTGGCTAACATAAGATTCTGGCTCAAGTACCTTTGAATGGCAGCATGGTTAAGGGATGATAATGCTTTAGTGAAGAAATGCAAACATGCCAAGTATTGTGGGCCCATATGTAGCTGGAAGAGTTTATAATTGATGAGGCTTTTGGTATTGATCATTTGAGTAGGATCATCATGGAGTCATGGGGCATCTTGGCCAGTATCACCCAGCACAACTGTTGGACTCCGCATCATGCTCAGTGAAGGCAGCTGTGACAGTAGTGTGACTAACTCCCTGGTCTACGTGAGGGTCACTGCAGAAAACATGGACTTTAAACAGAGAAATGGAGTCCCCCCAGTACTACATGACTGCTGAGCCTCAGAGTTCACTCAACACAAAGCCACACACAGACATGATGGCTTCCAGATCTCTGTCCAAGCACTGGATGGTAGGATGAGGATTCAGTTAAGAAAACCATGCATTTAAGCATGCCATTGGACTGAGAAATGGATGTGAACATCATCCCAGTGCTGGTGTGGAAGAAAATGTACTTGGTTTATTTCTTCACACCAATCATATACTTAAATAAGGTATCTGTTAAGTGGCCAGCATTAGACTTCATGTATTTAAACCTACTGCAACAGCCGCTTATAGGAGACAGGGTCTGCTGCCAATGGCACTGTTTAGAAGAAAAAAAAAAAGCCCTTGTTCTGTTGAAAATTACGAACTAAAGTAAACAAAAGACCATGATACCAGGGATTCAGTGGTCTTTGTTTATTTTAATGAGCCACTCCCTAGAGCAATACCTTTTCTAGAATTAAAGTTGGTATACATCATCTGATAGGTATGCATCTGAGTGACAGGGCAGGGCTTGTGACCTGGACATTGTGTGGTAAGGAAGGAGGCAGGACCCTGTGTGTTTTCATACAGAATGAGTGATGCCCATATCCAAGCCTGTGCCTCTCTTCAGACCAGAGCAGCTGGGGTGTGAGGGGTGGGACATTGCACATGACATGGAGTCAGGGTTGGCCTAAGCCACGCAGTTACTATCAGATTGAGTCCTGGGCTGAGTCCAATGTTCTCCCCTACTTTAGCCAGCAAGCACCAGACCTGAGAACTCCTTCTCAATCAAACACAGGGAAATATCGTCCCTTAGGGAAGCTCTGGGGGGGGGGGGTTGTTTGCTTTTTTGTTAACCTCATCTTCATGAAGGAACAGACCCAGGAGGGCCTATGCCATGGGTCCTCAGCTTTCATTCTGCATCTATTCCTCCCAAAGAATACAATATGAGAAACGAGCTTATCTCGAGACAATTACAGTTCCCATCAAGAACATTGATTGATTTAGAGTTGTGCTATGAGAAAATGCTTTTCTATTTAAAACAAAATCTCATCTCTAAATTACAATGCATCTAATGAAATTTTAAAAATTTGATAATCACCAGGCTCCCACCAGTGTGTTCTCTCAGGAATGAAAACAAAGCTACATTGAAGGGAGGGAAACAACACTCTGATAGTTACAAACAGCAAACCACAGGAAGCCTATGGATTTAATCTGCCCATGGCAACATCCAGGAGGGAGTTCCACTCCCATCAACCCCATGTATGAGTAATACTAGCTTAAAAACTTCGACTTATTCTTTACTTATTGATATCAAATTTTCAACTATATGTACTCTCTCTCTGTCTTTCTGTCTTTCTGTCTCTCTGTCTCTGTCTGTCTGTCTGTCTGTCTGTCTGTCTGTCTCTCTCTCTGTGTGTGTATGTGTGTGTATGTGTACATGATGTGCACATGAATATAGGTACCAGACAAGGGCAGAGGCATCAATCCCTCTAGAGCTGGAGTTGCAAGCAGTTGTGAGCACCCATCATAGGTGTTGAGACTTCAACTTTGGTCCTCTGAAAGAACAGTGCATGTTCTTAACTGCGGAGCCATCTCTGTATGCCTTCACTTGCTTTAATAGGATCTGTGCCAAACCACCTTTCAGGCAGATGCTTAGGAATGCTTCCTTTAATTAGAACAATAAGTAAATGTGTTCCAGCTAGTCTTATGTCAACTCAACACAAACTAGAGTTATCTGAAAGGAGGGAACCTCAACTGAGATAATTTGTCCATGAGATCCAGCAGTAGGGCGTTTTCTCAATTAGTGATCAACTTGGGAGCACTCAGCTCATTGTGGTAGGGGCCATCCCTAGGCTGGTGGTTCTGAGTTCTATAAGAAATCAGGCTGAGCAAGCCACGAGGAGTAAGCCTCCTCCATAGGCTCTGCATCAACTCCTGTCTTCAGGTTCCTGTCCTGACTTCCTTAATTGATGCATGGCAATATGGAAGTGTAAGCCAAATGAATAAACCTTTCCTCCCCAACTTGCTGTTTGGTCATAGGGTTCCATCACAGAAAGCTGCAATACAAACCCAACTAAGACAGCATGGTTTGTATGTTACCCTAAATCTAGAGGAAAGCTAGGAAACACAGAGGGATGCGTAGTCCAGAAATCTACTGGGCAAAGTCTAATCCCTGGCTACGTGGTCCCAAAAAGCCCTCTTCTATTGTTAGTGAAACGGCAATGATGATAGCATTGGTCTGGCTTGGTTGGAAGAACCGATGGACTCATGGCAGGCTGAAATCCAGACGACGTCAGGAACAAGGCATGGGTACCTGAGTCTATAGGGAATATGATACTTTCTCAGTGGGGGCTACATACCCCATGGGCCAGCCTATATTCTGTGGAATGAAAGAGTTTAAAAGTCCTACCAAGTCACTGGCAGGGGGCACACATGACAGTCAATCCTGTCACCAGAGTGATGCATTGGCCACATATGAAGGTTCAGCTTCTGAGAATACATACTTCTACAGAAAGGTTCCCTCAGTATTTGGCAATGATACACGCGTTTACTTTCTCAATGAGTTGTTCTGGAGGCTCTGGGTGTGCCTCTCCATGGCTTCTCAAGGCTACCCTAGAAAGTTAGCAGAAAGTGAACTGAACACACGAAGGAGCCAGGCTAGGCTATTTGCGTATCGTAATGAGCACTAATCAAAGGTCTTAAGCAGGGAACAAAAACAAAGCCTGCCTGCCTGCCTACAGCTGCGTGGGCTCTGCAGATGTGAGCTACAGTCGTTAGGGTCATTAGCAGGCATGCTGACATTCAGCTAGGAAGCTAGGTATTCTCGGGCACAGAGTGGGTGAGATTACATGATCCGTTTAAATAAAATCGGCCCCAGAACAGATAAAAGCCACAGGGTGACCGGTTTTTTAAAAATAGAAGATTGGATTTCAAATCAGGATTATAATGGCCCAATGATCCAAACATTAAGTTGATAATTAGACCAGAGCAATATCTGTGCAAACCGGGGAACATTCTGTAAATTCTATGCCCATGTATGACATGCTTAGAAATTATTGTCCCAAGTATACTGTTCGGTTATCAGTGGTGGATGGAACTTTGAGTAGGAGTGATGCCATTGATTCTCAGTCACAGTGGGGTGAGTTTGCCTTCATGGAGACATTTGGTGATGTTTGGAGATAGTTTTACTTACTGTAAATGGAGTAGAAGGATCTAGAAAGCAGGGGCCAAGGGTGTTGCTCAGCATGTAATATTGTATGGAAGAGTCCCTCCTCCCAGTGATAAAACCATTTGGCCCAAGCTATCAGTGTGTTGGCATTGGAAAAATTTTTAGCCCAGATCCTCCTGTTTCTCTTTCCAGAAGAGAGAAGTCAACTGGCTTTACAGGGCAAGGCAGTTAACTGTCTGTATAGATAGAGCTACATTCTAGAATCCTGACACTATTTTTAACAAATATGGATGCTTATTTAACTATATGCATGCTTAACTTACGCCTCTGAGTGGGTATGTGTATGTGATTTCATCGACAAATCTAGAAGGTGATAGATCCCCTGGAGTTGGTGTTACAGGTGATTGTGAGCTGCCGAACATGGGCTGGGAACTGAACCCAGGTCCTCCACAAGAGCAGCAAGTGTTCTTAACCACCTTGCCATCACTCCATCTCTGCCATTCTTACTTCAATGCTAAAGTTTTCACACATATATTCATCCTATGGGTTCTGTTCCTCTGGAGAGCTCTGAGTGATCCAGGCGAGGTTCCAAATGCTGTCCTTGCACTTGGGATCCCAAACTGGTAAAAACTCATTTGGCTGATGGGATCCTCAACTGATGAACACACATTTGGCTGTGTAGCTTGAACTGGGAATAGGTAGTGATTCCTCATGGCCGGGTTAACCTTGGGAAAAATGCCTTCCTCCAGCAAATTCATGTACGGAGCCCATCCTATGTGGTGGCATAGACAAGCGTTGAGGGCAAGCTGTTACTGCTGAGCAGGGAATTGGTCCCCATCTTTAAGGACCTAGTAGCAGGTAGGAAAATATGGCATGGGCTTATGGATAATGCTTTTAATTGACATATTTAAGATAAAATTGTGCTGCTGATGTGTGTATTTCAGGGAATCTATACTTTCAAAACTTCTCTGCCCCTATTGGTAGACATTTTATTTAACCAGTCCAAACCGGTACTTTGTTGGTCACATCAGCCACACCTCATGTGCTCAGCAAGCAGATAGATATGGCTAGTACTTGCCTTACTGGATAGGCAGATGGAGAAGTAACCAGTCGTCACAGACCATTCTACCAAATGGCTGGACCCTATGTTGGCAGCCATGGTCTGACTTGTCATTGACCATTTCATTGGCATAGTCTAGAACTTTGGGCCATCTCTGACTTAAGATGGCAGGGGAGGTGGGGCTCTAAAAGCTTAGATTCTCAGACCCCAAAGGTCAAGAGAGCTACCATCTAAGAATCAGACCAGGAAGCAGCCTTAAGGATGAAGTTAGTATCCCTCTTTCACAAAGAAACGAAAGTTTTAGTTCTCAAACCTTAATGTCTACTTACCTTCAACCCTCTTTGAAGCTGGGGATTTCTGTTCTATATTTTGGAAACAATTAGAGCACCAAATTGAGGGTACTCAGGAAAGTGATATTAAAATGTGTGTGTGTGTGTGTGTGTGTGTTATGTGTGTGACTAGAAAGCTTTCAAAGGGCTAAGAACACAATATCCATGAAACAGACTAATGCACAACCTTTAGGTGACATGATGTGCATGTGTGCGTGTGTGTGCATATGTGTGCACGTGTATGTGTGTGTGCATGTGTGTGTGCATGTGTATGTACATGTGTCTGTGTATATGTATCCATATGCATGTGTCTGTGTGTATTGTCTATGTGTGTGTGCATGAGTGTCTCTGTGTGTGTCTATGCATGTGTATGTGTGTTTGCACACGTGTCTGTGTGAATCTGTGTGTTTGTGTGTGTATCTGTGTATATGTGTAAATATGGGTGTGTCTCTGTGTGTATATGTGTGTGTGTGCACATGTATGCATGCTAAGGACCATGTATGAAGCCATAAAGCCTTTGATGGGTTGTCCACTTGTCTGACCACAAGGTGAGACTGATGCAGGTTTTTCTTTTCTTTTTGTATTTCCTTGTGCTTTATCAGTGTGTAAATTTGCTTGTTTGAAATGATCTTCAAAACAAAGGGCTGGCTGGTAAGGCAGGGGTTTCCCCAGTCACTTAGTAGCTACCCAGCTCACATCAGGAGGCTGGGGTCAACCCATAGTACCTTCCACCCTACACAGCTGCTTCTGGATCCAAGGTCTTTGAGTTCCTCTCTTCTTTTTGCCCAGTGTCCACACTCCCTCATTAGAAAGAGAAGCAGAGCCAAACTAATTGAGGCTGTGTGTTACACTGGAGGCTTAGATCATAAATTTTCATCTTTAACCAAGCCAGTACATTGATTAACTATCTGGACAACACTATCTAAAACCCCAAATAATCTACATGTCTTAGAAGTATTTTCTCATTTTTGGTTCCAAACCAAATTCTTGCCAAAAACCATCTGCACTGTTCTTTGGATGCTGGAGAGGGAGGTAAGCAGTTGCCATGGGGATGTCTTGGGGCATGTCCTGTGGTGATGGCAGTACCCACCAGTCCAGTAGAGTGGCCACTAGCCACATGAGGTGACTGTGCTCTTGACCAGTATATGCTTGGTTGGACAGAGGAATTAGAGCTCATGTTTTATGCAATTTTAACTAGTTAAAAAGTGAACATTTAAGTAGCCACAGGTGACTGACACCAGACACTGTCAATCTGGGCTCTAAACTAAGTGTCTATGTACCAGCATGGAGGGCCTTTGCCTGGGGTAGGAATTGTACAGTGCACACTGACAGGTCTTTAGTCTCTTAACTTTGAGTGTTCACTGGTGAACACATGAAACTCTGGTCAAGATAACTAGAGTCTATTAGGAAAACAACTGCATATTATCTTATAGGTATCATCAAGTAAGAAGATGGGGCTTCCAGAAGCTTCTGAGTAGTGCCCTTAGATGTGGTACTAATAGGAAGGGATGGATTCTTAGTGAAGTGTGTGATGGGACATGGGATTCCAGTCACATTCTCGAGATCTGAGAGTCACTAAACTGGCTCCATCTTTTTTAGAGACCCATTTTCTCCTGACCTGGATAAGCCTCCGATTCCCTGGAAATGGAATAGAGTAGGATTTCCTGAGAAATCTCTTAGCATCAGGCTGGGTCTTCTCTATATCTGCATCTATAAACCTCCTGACTTCCTTGGATCAAACTGGAAGGAGATTACTACGGCCTGGCCACATCTCTGCCTGCTGGTCTGGTGTTCACTTGGAAACAGCCAAGGATGCATTGTCCTTTAGACATGGAATGGCAAGTCCTAAGTCACAAACCATGGGAAGCAGGGTTTAGGGAGATGGCCCCGCTGGTATGATGCTTGCCATGCAAGCGTGAGGATACATGAGGATAGACATTTGGATCTCTCCTAGCAATGGTTGCATGTACAAGACTCAAACAAGGACAATATCAATAGACAAGAAAACATGGAAGTGGGAAATCTCACGTGGACTGACCCCAGACAAAAAGCTGTATGTACTAATGGCAGGTGGAGAAGGGAGAAGGAGGAAGGAGCCTCTCCCAGTGAGCCTCCCAACTGCTTGCCAAAGGCAAGGCTGTTGGCCCTGAAACCACAGACACACAAGCAACCGAAACAAACTCAGCAGGTTGCATTTATATATTTCTGCACATTTATATATGTGTAACAATGATAGTCTAATAAAAAGAGGATATCAATTTGGCATGAGGGATGAGGAGGAGGGAAGAGTCGGATGGAGTGGGCGTGGAGGTCTGGAGAGAGGAAAGAGAAGGAAGTGATGTATCTTAATGAAAATGTAAAATTTAAAATGTGTTGTGGCATACATCTATAATCTCAGTACTGGGGAAGTAGAGATACGCAGGTCCCAAAGATGCTAGCCCAATTAATGAGCTCTAGGCTCAGTAAAAGACCCTATCCCAAAGACTAAGGTGAACTGTGATCAAAGGAGACACTTGACATCAATCTCTGGCCTCCATATACACAGGCACAAATATGCTGTATACCCAAGGTATATATATATATACATGAACACATACACACATGCACACACATGTACACACACACATGTACACACATATGTACACACACACACACACACACACACACACACACAACATACACATACATCATTCAGCAGAGTCCAGTAGCCACTGTGCTGGTGGTGGAAAGAGAAATAAGGTGAATGGAAGGCAACAGGGAAGGGTTTGGTGCAGAAGCTCAGTTTGGGAGTTTGGGCAGATTATACTTTGTTTTCTAGAGAAAGATGTCCCGTGAATGAGAATAGAGACAGGGACATAGAGGGAAGGAGTCAGAGAGGGAGGAAGGGAGACAGAGGGAGAGGGAGAGAGAGAGAGAGAGAGAGAGAGAGAGAGAGAGAGAGAGAGAGAGAAAGAGAGAGAGAGAGAGAGAGAGGAGAGATGGAGAAAGGGAGAAGGAGAGGGGAGGAAGAGGGAGAAGGAAAGGGAGAGAGAGAGGGAGTAGAAAGGAGGAGAGAGAGAGAGAGTAAGAGAGGGAGAGGTTCAGAGAAGGAAGGCATCAGGGAGGGAGAGGTAGGGAGAGAAGGAGAGGGAGAGAGAGAGGGACAGAGAGAGAAGGGGTCAGAGATAGAGAGGTTCAGAGAGGGAGGAGGCCAGAGAGGAAGATGGAGAGAGGGAGGGGGGAAGGGGGAGGAGGGGAAGAGAGAGAGGGAGAAAGAGAGAGGGAGAGAGGAGGAAGGCCAGAGAGGGAAGGGGTCATAGATAGAGAGATTCAGAGAGGGAAGGGACCAGAGATGGAGAGTTCTAGAAGGCTGTGTATGTCCTAGTTCTCAAAGCATTTTTTTTGTGTACTTTTCCAGATTTGGTGACTGCAAACACAGGATGCCCAATTAAATTGCAATTTAGATAAACAATGACTAAGTCTTAAATTATACTGTAGCCCACGCACTATTTGAATAATACACTGTTATTCAAATATTAGTCATAGTTCATCTGAAAATTTGACTTTACTCGGCCTTCTAGTTCATCTGGAGAACCTATTTATGAAGTGCGTGCCTCAAGAGTCCTCCTATGATAAAAATGGACCCTGTGGCCCACTAGGCACCGAGAAGGTTGCTGACTCTACAGCCCTATCAGAGATACCTGAGCAGCATTTTAAAAGCTCAAGGTCTGTAAAGATACTCCCTCCCGCTCTTTCCCAGAGTGCTTTGCAAACTTCTGAGACTACAGAGCCCAGCCATACAGACATTTCCACACCAGCTCCAGGAGCAGAACATCCGAGTTGCAGCATTGGATTCACAGCTATAGGCATCAGGGAAATGTTCTAGCTGGAGCCTTAGACCAGGCACATGTAGACAAAGGTCATCCGTTTTAAGTACCAATGTTACAGGGTCAGGGTAAGAACTGTATGTTTCAACATAAGGCATTTAGCCTGAGCAGGGAAGTGGTGACTGCTCACTTTGACAGTCATACCACAGACAGGAAGTTTCCATGACAATGGTCATTTCCATCCAGGAGCAGCAGTGCATGTGTGGATCCTGAGACAGGCAGAAGAGACACCAGTGTAGAGTAGGATGAAGCTGGCCTGGTCCAGCATTGGATGAAACTCCATCCCTATCACATGGGGTTGCTTTTGAGCACAGTGGATACACTGAGGGTTTGGAAGGCAGAGGATTCTTGGTGCACAGACTCATTTGACAACCTTCTCTGTCCTGGAGCTATATAGCCATCTCTGCTTTTCATTAGTTTCTGCCTTTTTTCGGGATAACATTAATGGTGTGTGATAATGGTTTCAAGAAGGGAGCTGGGTAGTGGTGGCGTATGCCTTTAATCCCAGCACTTGGGAGGCAGAGGCAGGTGGATTTCTGAGTTCGAGGCCAGCCTGGTCTACAGAGTGAATTCCTGGGCAGCCAGGGCCAGAGAAACCCTGTCTCGGGGAAAAAAAAAAAAAGAAAGAAAAGAAATGAAAGGACCTTGTCCCAGCTCTGGAGACTGGAAGCTGGAGATCAAGGCCTTTCTAAAGACTGGTTTTCTGCTAATCTTTGAAATTTCATGCCTTGAGGATGTGTTATCCTGTCCTCTTCCTTCATCTTCATGTGTGTGTGTGTGTGTGTGTGTGTGTGTGTGCCTGTATTTGATGCCATTTCCACACCTCCCTTGTTTATAAGGAAATTGATCACATGGGGCCAGGGCCCACTCAAGGCGTCTCAATTTAAATAGGCAAGACTTGTTTCTGAGGAAGGCCACAGGCTGAGGTGCTGATGTCAACACAAGGATTTGGGGAGGATGAGAGTCACCCGATAGCTGCATCTCTGTACAACCACAGTTCTCAAGCTCTGGGCCTTGACCCCTTGGCCAGACCATTATCTCCAAAAATATTTGCATTATGATTCATAGCAGTAGTAAAATTACAGTTATGAAGGAGCAATGAAAATAACTTTATGGCTGGGGCGGGGCGGGGGGGGGTTGTCACTACAATATTACAGGGTCGCAGTGTTAGGAAGGTTGAGGACCACTGCTCTAGAACAAAGCTGATCACCAGCTTTCCTACCACCCAGTACCAGGATGTGTCTTATTAAGGCAGTGTTGAGCAAAAGATGCTGAAAGTGTTGATGGTGTCCCATTCTCACTTGACTCCATGGGGCCAGTGGTAATTTCTACCCTTGTTTCTAGGTGCTCAGTCTAAGGCTCTGAATACAACTTCTCTCTGTAATTGCTATGAACTCACTGTTGGAACTCGGTGTGGCTCTGGAGCTAGCACTGAAAATCTTTCATTGCTGGGCTCTGTTTTCTAAGAAGTCTGGGAAGTATCACGTGAACAGGAGTTGGAGCAGCATTAAGATGTATTATGAAGTCAGCTATGGCACTCATTCATTCCTCCCTCCCCCTCCACCCAAGGGAAACATTTAACATCACACGTTGATCTGCCCTTGAGTTGGTAACAAAACCTTTGTTACCAACAAAGGTTTGTGGGAAGGATCTAGGAGGCCGACTCTCTTCCCATCAGCCTGTCTGAAAGTGTATAGTAATCAGAGACGACCACTCCAAACAGAACATGTCAGACTTGGGGAAAGAATCATCACAGGTTTTGTATCTTTTATGGATCCTGGATTTTATGTAGATACATCAAATAATATATATCTGTCTATGACATGAGAGTCCAAGTTATATTGCCTGCAGGGAAGGAGATTGGTCAGGAGGGGAGAAAGGGGAGGATGTCCAAAGTCCGTGCTATACTTAGGAGGTGGGTTAAATGGGATCTTTCTCCATAGTCTCAGGCATTGGAATACTTGCTCCCTCGGGGATGGAACAATGGCTTAGTGGCTAAGGGCGTTATTTTCTTTTCCAGAGAACCCAGGTGCAATTCCCAGCATCTGTATGGCAGTTCATAACCATCTGTAATCCAGGATCCAAGGGATCCTATGCCTTCTTCTGGACTCGGTGGGTACTGTGTACATGTAGCACACAGCAAAACACCTATACACATAGCATAAAAATCAAAAGGGGAGACATTTTTAAAAATTACAAATATTCAGACCCCGTTCGATGAGCTATTTGGAGAGGTGGGCTTGAGGGAGGAAGCGCATTCTGGAGCATGGGCATCGAGGTTTCAAAGTTCCCAGCCATTCACAGCTTATTTTTCATTTATGGCTTGAGAGGTGAGTTCTCAGCTTCTCTTGGCACCATGCCTGCCTGTTGCCATGCTGCCACTGGCTCTTATTCATCAGGATCCATAAGCCATAAATGAGCCCTTCCTTCTATAAGCGGGCCCTAGTCATAGTGTTTTATCTCATCAGAAAATAGAAGACAACATGGATGAACACGTCCTTTTGAAAATCATCACTATGTGTGATGAATATATGTCGAGAACAATTTACACATACATGTGTGCACACACGTATATACATACAAACATCTTTTAAATACACAAATATAGCTGGAGTTTCCTTGATTTACAAATGCAAACTTACTCTTAGGAAGGGGCGAATCACGCTTGGGAACAAGCCTGCTGTGTGGTGTGTCACTCCACTCCCTTGTGGCTTATAGGAAATTGGAGGCAGAAACAAGGAAATGAAGATAGTGACAGATATTTCAAAATTTACTGTATTTATCTTCTGTCAGCCACTGTGTAGGCACAGGGCTTGCCAAACCTCAAGCTGGGAAATGGAGATTATTTATGGGCAGCTGGTTTTAATGGAACGGATGACCTTATTAGAATGGCTCCCTTCATAAAGAGGGCAGGTGAAGCTGGAGCAGGGAGACCGGGGTTGGGTAGGTGAGAGAAGAAAGGCTGGGGCGGGGGCGGGAGAGAAGACTATGAGAAAGGCTTGCCGGTTTGCCCTAGGGGGAAAATGATGGGTGTGTTTGCTCTGTGGTTTGGAAAAGTAGC
Source organism: Montemys delectorum (assembly GCA_019843815.1). NCBI lineage: Eukaryota > Metazoa > Chordata > Mammalia > Rodentia > Muridae > Montemys > Montemys delectorum. Next base: position 16,900 of record JADRCD010238931.1, read on the forward strand.
TAGAAAGGACTGCTGTCTGAGGAGATGTGGTCCCATCAGGATGGACACGCACCTTCTTCATCTGTAGTTCATGCGCACCATCACCATGGCAGAAGTTCTTTAGCTTTATGTTTTACTCCATTGTCAGTAAAGTCTCTAACATGCATATTATAGTTTGGTGAGATGGCTCAGTGTTTAAAGATACTTGCCACCTGGCCACAGAACCTGAGTTCTATCCCTGAGATCAACATGGTAAAAGGGGAGGAGTGACTCTCACAAATTGTCCTTTGACCTCCACAAGCACACTCTGACATCCACCCCTCCCAAGTAAAACTGAATAAGTAAATAAATAAATGTAATGCATCTTAATTAAAACTTAGACATAGGGAGTATTGCTCATTAATGATAATAACAATAATAAGAGTGATAATACATTTTTTAACAAAAGGGAATTCCCCTGGAGCAGAATTTCTTGTTTCCCACTAAAGTATGCTTTAAGAAATATAAACATTCCTATAAAGTTTAAGTATAAAGGCTGACAGGTCCAAGAAGAATTTTCAAGGCAGATGGAATGGACATAGAGGAACACACATCAGTAGTTTCATGTGTTCTCCAGATGCATCTATGTAGTATGTTGGACTGGAAAGCAGATGAGGCCCCTCTGGGCCTGACGCCTAGCCAAGGGCTCTGCCTGGCTGTTCTAGTGGACATTTCTACACTTTCTGATGTTATCCCACAGTGTGACCTCCATTTGAGGATGCAGATGACAAGTATTTCGTGAGGACTGGCAAAATGGTAAGTTTTGTGCTTTTCTTCCAGTTGAAATTTAACTAAGGCAGTTTTTAAAATAGCAAATATTTTAAGGAATGCTTGCCCTATGGTAAATTAAGCCATATTACACAGCTGTGAGTCTTGCCACAATTTGACATTATTACGAAATTTAATGCCTCTGGAACTGGGAGACAAATCAGTAGGAAAGAGTACATTCTGTGCGAACTTGAGGACCTAGTGAATCTCCAGAACCCCATTAAAAAAAAGTAGGGAAGGCAATACACGTCTGTGACTCCAATACGATAAAGAATGGAGACGGGGATCTCAGGGGCTGCTGGCAGCAGTCTCAGTAAAATAGCAGACTCTAGATATAGTGAGAGACTCTGTCTCAGGGGAATAGGATGAAGGATGAAAAATCAGGCTGCCTGATATCTTTCTCTGGCCTCTTTAGGTGTATGTTTGGGCTCCTGCACACACATGCAGTATATACCACACATACACTGTCTGTCTCTCTCTGTCTTACACACACACATACACACATAGAAGCTGGCTTCACAGTAAGCTGTTGCATATGTTAGGATGTCACACTACATGAAGCCTCTTTCAAAAAGGGAAAGCATCCAGAAAGGGACGAACTCTAGGAAAAGACCTGGAAGAAAAACAAATTTCAAGGCTACAGCCTCAAAATGGGACTTTAAGTAATACATCAAAACTAAATCATGGCTGGGCTGAAGAATCGAGTGTGAGAAGTAAGCCACAGCAATTTAGAAAACGGTGAATGTATTAACATGACTCTGATCTTGAAATAGATGTTAATTGTATAAATAAAAGAATAAGTCATAAAGAGAAATGGCATTGTGTCTGCTAACGTTTTAAAAAATCAGTATCCTGACACACCAGATAAAATTAATTTCAATAATAACTTGGCAAACATCCAACAGGCACAGAACAGGCAAGAGATTTATATCCACAGTAATTTCAGATTTTTTTTTTTTTGCAAGTGTGTAGCGGGAGGGCCTATTCACAAGTAGTAGAAGGGAAGCTGGCACTTCACAGGGCATGGAAGGAAGAGGAGAAACACTGCCCATGTGTCCTGTAATGCATAAGAGGTATCGGTACCTTAGCATTTCCATCTATCAAAATGACAGATTTCAGAAACACACACTTAACAAGGGCAAGGGTCAGGAATCTGGGGGCTGCCACATCTTGCCTAGATGAGAATCAAATTTAATACAATTTCTTTGCACAGCATCTTGTGGGTCATAAACCCACTGCTGAAGGGACTGGCTTCTCCAGTGTCAACTGCAACTCCAAAGAATGGGAGCTAAGAAATTCTGTAGCTATGGATGTCAACCTCTTTCCCTGAACCATCATCTCAGAATTGTTTTCAACCTTTCTGTTTTGGGCAAGAACAAATATATATAGTAATACTGTGATAGTTAAAAACTGTGGCAAGGGAAAACAGCCTCTTGGTATCGGAATCAGGATCTTTCAAAGTAGGAACATAGTTTGAATTTTTTACTAGATCATACACATTTAGCTTAGCATTAGGCTAGGGAGGGCAAAGTGGTTTGAACTGATTCTGTTGGGAGTAGTGCCAGAATTACCCACTAGTATATTTTTGAGACAGCACTGTCCAGTACATGGTGTCCCCAATGATGCTGAAGGATTGGAGGAAAAGATAAGAATTTTGAAAAGAGTGTTGTGATGGTTCATCGTCATCATCAAGCTAACTATATTTGGTATCACCTAGGAGACAACACCCCTGCTTATGTCCATGAGGGTGTTTCCAGAGAGGTTTTACCAGGGAGGGATGGATGGAACTGGCACCATCCCTTGTCAAGCTGAGCATCTGCACTCAGCTACTTGCCTCCTGACTATGGATACAATGTGATTGGCCACCTACCTCATTCATCAGACCTGTCTCCCGACTGTGGATAGAATGTGATCGGTCACCTACCTCACACTCCTGCTGCCATGCTTTCTATGCCAAGATGGACTATACCCTCAAGCTGTGAGGCAGAATAAACTTCCCTAAGTCAAGTTACTTGCCAAGAACTTTGTTATAGTATTGAGAAAAGAAAATAAGACAAGGGTAGTATTCTCTGTTCCTTTCTGTTACTGTGACAAAACATTGACACAAAGAAACTTTAGGGGAACAAAAGGCTTATTTCAACTTATGGGTTACAGTTTGTCATTGTGTGCAGTCAGGACAGGAACTTGAAACAAAGACCACAGAGGGATGCTTCCTGCTGGCTCTCCCAGGCTCAGGCTCAGCACTCCTCCTTATATATCCCAGGACCACCTGCCTAGGGAATGATGCTGCCATGAGGTAGAACCTCTCACACCAATTAACCATCAAGAGGCCCACTCACAGGGGAATTTGATCTGGGTAATGCCCCATTTTGGCTCTCTTCTCAGATGCCTTGAGCCTGCCAAGTTGACAGCTGAAGTTAAAGTCGACAGGACAGGTAGTGAGGAGAAAATAATGAGAAATGAAGTTTTGAGGACAACTTTGAGAGAGCAGATGGTGTAGTGATGCAGAGCTCAGAAAAGATGAGCAAAATTTCCGTAGATGAGCAAAATGTCCGTAGATAAACTGCTCAGGAATAACTCTACGTGGGACCAGATTATTCCAACACACAAACCTCCTAGCCCCTTAACTATGACTAGAGACATGTCTCTAATCCCTAATCAAAGTTCACATTCAAATAGTAGGGAAGTACCATTGTGGACATATTTGCCAATCATAGAGTTAAAATATTCACCAGCATTACAGGCTTGTTAAGGTCTGGATGATGTCTGCCACCTTCCCTTACAGCCCGTACTTGCTTTCACGTGTTTGAACCAAAATGACAGCAAATAGAGCCATTTTCAAATATGAAAATCCAACTGCTTCATTTTTTTTGAACTCTTAGGAAGCTAATTAGAGGGTTCAAGAGGCAATTGCTCCATGCATTTTCTATATATATTGGGAGCTTTGCGGCACCGTAAATAGGTTCCCATGAATGGCAGTAATGTATGTTTGCTTTTCCTTCACAGTTCGACTGAAAACGGTTCATTTTATAAAAGTTACTTGATGCCTGATAGGATTTATTTTTTAACAAAATTGAAAAATGGTGTTTTATCAATGCAAAGTTAAATTCAAACTTCAAAAGATACAGTTAGGTGTAAACATGGGATGAGCCATCATAACTGGGCCTGAATAGATTAAACATGGAACATGGCAGGTAAGGGAACTTGCTGGACTCTCTCTGAATCACTTTCCCAAGTATATAAATTAATCACACACCATGTAAGCAGAATCTGGCTGGAGTCTGTGTTCCTAACAGTTCTTGAAGTATAAATGTTTCAGAGATAATAGAAATCTGATCCTGAAGAGAGGGAAGGGACAAAGGAAGAGGTTAATTATCCATTGACTCTGGTGGCTTTAGATGTGTGCTTAGGTTTACTCCTCTCTTATCTTGGCCCGATTACTCTTGCAGTGGGAGCTGACAGGTTTGCAAAACGCATTTGTGTTATGTCTCCCAGTCTCACTTATTCAGTCTTGCTTAAATGCCACATTAAAGATTTACTCAGGTCTAGTATTCTCCTCCTCAGCATACCTGGGTGGTACCTGGCTGCTCTATTAGAGTATCAGGTGCTTCCTCTTGTTAATGAGGTTCTCTGGAAGACTTTTTCTCGCCCAGACTATAGCCTCAGAGCCAGTGAACCATATACTGCCAGCCTGGCTACCTACTGCTCATGGCACATACTCGCTGGCTGAGAACCTTCCATTTCCCTGCAAACAACGCCCAATGGCCATTTTTCACCTTGAGAGAGAAAAATAATTGATCTTTTGAGCCCACCATGCTCTTGGTTGGGCTGCTCTGAGGCCCTGTTCTCTTCCAGTGCTATCTTTCTGGTTGTGATCTTTTCCCTGCATTGTGTGGAGGGAGCTCTTTTCAAGGATGCGTTTGCAGCCCTCTCTGCAGCATCCCTCTGGGAAGAGGTGAAGACAGTAATCTATAGACCCCCCATTTCTAATTCTGCTTTTTTTCTCTAAACTCCAGGTATCTAATTACATTTTAAGGTCAGACTGGCAGGTGCGCATTTGTTATGAGCATCGTTTACATTTGATCCACCTCTCTTTAGGACTTAGGTATATTTCCTGCTATCTGCTTCCTGTCTAGTCTTTCTCTCTTGAACTAAATTGTCAATCTAAGGTCTCTCCATTCTCACCCTAAACTGTTATTCCCCCCCCCCCCCACATCTGCTGCCTACACTGCTGTGGTTATTATGCCTCCCACAGGAAACTGTCTCCCTCAGTAAGGAACTCCACAGCCTTCTAATACCTTCCTCCTTCCGAAGCTGCCCGAGTGTCTTCCCATAGCTATCTATCTGCAGTGTTTGCACAAGGTGATGGTACTGTGGTCAAAAGCAAATTGGAAATGAAGTGTTAGGCACGCAGACTCTTCTCTTCATTGCCACAAACCCTGGAACCCCTATTATCCTGTGACAGTACACACTTCATTTTCAAGAGATGTTTATCTGCTCATGGGCACATAGGCACACATGCATCTCTCCACTGTTACTTGCCAATGAAGTCTTTTAATGAAGGATTCCTTGCATGTCTAGGGTATAGTCTAGCTTTCCAGAGTAAACTGGGGCAACCTATCTGCTATTTGTAGTGTCTTTCTGGGCTTGACCATTCTTGGTTTTAGTCTTCTTAAGGCCTTCCCAATTTTCCCAGGCCATGCCCGAGCTTGTTCTTTAGTCTTTTCCTTCCCAGTCTGTCCACAACCCTCTCCACCATCTATCAAAGCCCAACTCTGCCATCAGTTCAGCATTGAGACATAGATATGCAGGCAACCCCAGGGCTCTACAACCATACTGCATGCTCAGGCACATCTTTCCTAGGTATCCTCTGGGAAGCACCTTAAACACTAAGAGTCTTAATTTTTTCATCTGTAACCTGGGAAGAATAGGGATAGCCACTTCCAATTGATACTAAATCCAGTCTGTACAAAAGTACATTTGTGTGGAGTGTAGCATGCTGTGAGCAGCAGCGAAGCAGCACTGGCTTTAGGTGGTCCTCATCAGCGAGAGAGGGAGAGGCACATGATCCTTCCTGGTTACATTAGCAACACAGATCTGTTAAACCTATTGGAGGTAGAACATGACCCAGCCCACTCCAGGAAACTCAAAGGCAAAATAAGATGGATATTCCCATTGCCTGGAGTAACTGGAATGCCTCTTCCAGATACAGCTTCAACTTTCATCATTTGACCTCCAAAAATGGGAAGTCAGGGCCCACTAAGGTTCTAATCTGTCCTCTTAGCGGACACTTGGATTCTGAATGCTGAAGACTACTGAATTAGGCTCAGGACCACTCTATCTGGTCCTTCAAGAAGACTTCATAGAGAACCTCACAGAAGACAAGAGGAGAGGGGAAAAAAAATCTTAGGTAAGATACTGAGGCTGGGAGTGGCAGAACCAACTTTAATTCCTAGCAGAGGAGTTTACAGGAAACAAAAGCTTTGTAATATTCTCTCTCCTCAGCACCTCCTCTCACAGGAGAAAAGCATCAGAGGGCTTACCTAACAGGAGGCAGGCAGCTGCAGTTAGAAACTTGTGGGGATTCATTGTTGGCCCACTGGGGAAGGGCTATCTATCAACCCTCCCACCATAACCCTCCCTTGTCCTTGTTAGTATTAGTCGACAGCTTTGTGAGCAGGAACTGAGTTATCTGCTTTCCCAGAACTATCTCATTCGAGCCATTTGAAAATAGAGGTTAGGGTACTCAACCAAACCCACACTGTGGTGCACGAGAGGCATTACCACTTAAACCTTGTGTCTTTGAGTCAGGTCCCTGTGCTAAACAACCTGTTGTAATATAAATGCTAGTGGTCCTCTACGTGGTTCTGACATGTAGTCTGTGAAATCAAGATTCCTGTTCTGACTCCTGGGTGTTGGGCATCATGATGCTTCAATCAAGTAAGTGGGACCTGAGTTGTGTTGTATCCCTACTCTGTGTGTGTGTGTGTGTGTGTGTGTGTGTGTGTGTGTGTGTGTGTCTGTCTGTCTGTCTGTCTGTCTGTCTGTCCTTCTGCCAGGAGTCTAATCTCCCCATTCCTTTGTGTTCATGTTAGAAAGAAAAGCTCAGGATGCCCACCTCTCCAGTCGACAGAGGTCCACCTGTGATAAGGACTTGCTGTTCGGCTCAGCCTGTCTGCAGTCTGCCTGCCTGTTGTTGTAGTTACTTTGTTAAACACATGGGTTTTGGGATCAAGCTGTTGGCTTTTCTCTTCTGTTCCATCAGCTACTGGCTGTGTGAAGGCAGGATGCCCATGACGTCTCAGAGTCCTCTGCAGTGGTGGAGAGATTTCTGAATTGCTAATGTTTGCAGAGTGCCTTCTGTTGCGTTCAGCGTAGGATAAGCGTTTTAAAATCACAACTGTGAAGCATGATGATGGTGGTGATGTTGGCAGGAAGGAGACGAGGTGCTAGGCTGAGATGAAAGTTTTTTTATTTAAAGATCAGACAAGTTCAGGCTCACAGGTTAGCAGAACAAAGGTTTGTCCAGCTCTTTCTCGTGGGCAGAGGTGGCTGGATGCTAAACAAAAGCTTAAGAACTCAGCTCTGTAAATGGTGTGCAAGGAAATGACTTTGCATTTGTTGGAAACACTTAATGGCTTGATGTGATAAGACAATGAGGATGATGATGATAGAATGCTGCTGCTCCTGGTGATGATGACATGATGATGATGATGAGGAGGAGGAGGGGGAGGAGGATGGTGCTGCTGCTGCTGCTGATGGTAATCTGCTGCTGATATTGATATTGATGATTATAATGATGACGATTATGATGATGATGATGGTGGTGGTGGTGGTGGCAATAGTGAGAAGGATGATGATGGTGGTGATTATGATAATGATGGTGATCGCCAGAAGCTTGATGATGATCATACACTCATGATGAATTTCACAGGAGTGATATGAGGTTTTTGTAAGTGCCTGGCCCTCATAGTGCAGAGATGGAACACAGCTTGTGTTCTGTTACCTGCAAAGTGAAGCCTACAGGGAATGGAGCCTTGGGCATAGAAATGCTGTGTCTAGAATGCTGTTCATGTTTCTCTGTTTTTATTTAATAACTTGTAATTATGTTGGAGATGGGGTTCGAGTTTAACCTATTTTTTCCCTTTACTTCTTTCTAAAACAGACCTAATCCTTCAGCAACAATGACAATAGAGCCTACTTGGCATTGCTTCTGAATTAAAGTCAAAAATGGAGAAGAGAAATTGGCTACAGTAGACAAAAATAAGGATCCAGAAGATCAGAAGAGCATCCACAGTTAGTGGTCAGATTGTTCCTCAGCCCAGTTGCCAGCCGTCTTTGACTTGTTATGTTCCCACACGACCTAGTGACCTAATAGGCTGTTGAACTAACATCCTAGCCTTCTGATACTCTGGTTTCAGGCACTTTTCAAGTTTGTGTTTGTTTTTGGTGATGTCAGGAGAGGTGAGTGTGGAGAGTAATAGATGCACAGGTAAAGAAAGAATGTGGAGAAGGAAAAGTTGGGGTGAGTGGTTGATCCTTCAACTTTCCAAATATACAGTGTGCAGAGTCAGTAGGTAGAGGGGTGGGGTAGGTAGGAGAAACAAGGATGCCATGCTAAGATATGTGAATGAAAGAGCCAAGATACTCAAGTTCTCATACTTAGTATCCTATGTTTTGAATGCTACACACTCTTAGCTCCAAGTCACTATCAAGACTCTTTGGTTATAATCAATCTCAAAATGTCTCTGCTCAACACTCAGTTTAAACAGAATTAGCATGACTCACTGAAAAAACAACCACAGTAGCAAACAGTTGACAGATCAAAAAAGAAAATGGATGTATCTTTATTCAGTTGGTGACTTAAACACGGAAGCCAAATATTCAACTATTTGAAGTCCAAATATTCAATACTGTCTTTTACTCCAACCCAGCACTTTGGGGAGATATTAGCATATTACGCTGGAAACCTGAGGTTGTAGTTGATTTTTTTTTTTTTTAAGAATCTATGAAGCCTCAGAGCAGCTTATAAACAAACACAATCAAAGATTCAAAATCTTTCAGAGAGGGTTGCCAACCTTTCTAACACTCTAACAGGAGATGGTGAGGCAGGCTGACAGCAAGCCTTGGTGTAAGGGGCAAGCCTTGTTTTCAGACTAGGAGCTGTGACCTCAGATTCATGACAATCTAGAGTTGGCCAGTTCTCCTACAACAGGAAATCTTCAAGCATGACATCAAACCCCAGTAAGACAAAACTACGTGACCTGGTGGGATCAGACAAGGGGTCTCAGGCAAAGATTTGTGTAAGAAACTGTTTCTCCTCACCTCGTGTTTAGAAACATTTCTGGCATCCTTTAAGACACAAGTTGCCATGGTTACAGTTGTGCAGGGAGGGGAGTTTCCAAGCAGCCCTGAGCTCATCGGTTAATGCCACTGGATCGTAGAATTTTGAAAATTGATATTTATAAAATATCAGCCCCTCTGTTTTCCCCTCTCTCTAGATCAGAAGTCTCATCTCAGAAGGCAGAGGGAGGTTTTTAAGAGTATTAGTGACTGTTACAGTTGTGCAGTGGTGGAACTGGCCTTTGGAAAGGCCGCAGAATGGCTGTGATCGCCATATGCTAAACACGGCCTTTGATCAACAGCTACACTTCTGGGGTCATATTCATTTGTTGACATTCTCCAACAGGAGAAACTGTCATTTTAGTGGGCAAAGCTCCTAGTCTCCATCTCTGTTGTCACAGATCTATCCCCATGACAACCCTGAGAATAATTGCTATCTATTTAGAACTTACGAGCCACACTAATCAAAATTATTTTCTAAGATGTTTTAAAGACAAGCCAGAGGAGCACAGTAAAACAGAGAGGTGCTCCACCCATGGAGAGGGAAGATTTCCCTCAGATCTGTTCCATCCAGCTCCTCCACACCTCCAATGGTTTCGCCCGACTGGGACGTTGAGAAAAACCCTTGGAACATTGAAAACTTGCACTAACCCTTTTTAAAAACATAGTTTTCCCACTACTTGAATATGAATCTGTCATTCGAATGGCAGCACATCGTCCAGTGAGGGACATTTTGTAAAAAGTTAAAAACCATTCTCATCCAACCCCCTGCCATTTTACAAGCTTGATAGATAGCCCTTACTGCTAATAAATTGACTAAATCCATGTCATGCCTGTTCAAATAAGAAATTACAGTAATATTCCTTTTACTGTCCACCGTGTCCTGACATTTGAAATGGCTGTGTTTCCTTTCTCTGTTATGGTTCTTTTCATGTGGATATTGGCTCCAAAGTTCACTGGAGAGACTCGGGCATCAAAGTGCAGCTCTCTGAGCAGTACGGGTTCTCCCTTCAGTTTACTTATTTTTCTCCTGTAGTCCCCAGTTCATCATTCTAGACACATAAAACCCAAAAGACAGACCCTGCTGAGCCCAAAAGTTGTTTAGAAGGTATTTAGGAAACATGGAAGTGTGGTCTTGCCAAAACAAAGTTACAGATTGAGCAGCTTCCTGGGAAAGCAAGCTTCCTTATTGTCCCATTGATCTTCACTGTGGCTCTTTTTTTTTTTTTTTTTTTTTTTTTTTTTTTTTTTTTAAAGCTGGGAATAATTTAACTCCACCAGAGTCACGGGGATTCACAGTGCTGCTCAGAGATATGGAATTAGCAAGCTGATGAATGATTTTTTTTTTTGGCCTGGGTATTTTTAAAACCTAGATTATTTTCAGTCATCTACTTTGGGCAAATGGGAGGATTATACTTGGAAAGGAAGATGAGGAATCAAAGCAGGAATATATCAACTTTGAGGTGGTTGACTGTCTAGGGATTAAGGGAAAACAGGCTTGAAGCTCTAGAGACAGCAAAGAACACACTGGACTGGTGAATTATTAATATGTCCACAGTAATAGCAGACCTGAGCCCTAGAAAAAGCGAGACAAGTCAAGAAGAAGGCACTACAGACGAGCATCCTCAAGGAAGCCCTGTATTAGTTAATCCAGGACCACAGCACCTCCTGCAAAACCAGATAAAAAGAAAGGGCATTTGAAGGAACAAGAGAGGGGTGGGGACTTGAAAAACACTTGGCAAAGAGGCAGACAGCAAAGAAGAAGAAGAAAGGTAGTTTCTTTAACTATGAGATTAGACAGAAGCAAGTATGGCGTTGCCTCTGATCTTGCTCTTGAGGAGAGAGAAGCTCCTTGCTAAAGAAAGGACTTCCCAGTGGGTCCAGGAATCATCCCCCTTTGGGTGGGAGTAGAGATACCCAGAATACAATAAGCAGCAGGTCACGGTACCTGCCTGCGGTGAGCCCATTGCCAGTGCTCCCTGGGATGGTGAATGATATTTGCCTGGACAAACGGACAGCCTCAAAGCCAGGCTTCTCTCCTCCACTGCTCAAGCAATGTGATATTATCCGGCTGGACCCGTTTGCATTCCCATAAAAAGCAAGCTCTAGTTCCCTTAAACGCAGCGACACACTTTCTACAATCAACTGTGTTTAGACTTTAAAATGCAATTTAAAACATAAGTATGATGGAAATTGGGTTAGCCTGAAGATGCTTCCAGAACCTCTGACTCAGCCAGCCAGCCAAGATGTGAAGTGAACTCAACTTGTGGCATCCACAGTCTCCTCCGGCCACCCACTTCTGGAAGGAATGGGGTTCACAGTTTGGTTATAGTTTCCTTACAAGAGACAGCTGGATCTGAAAGATGGGTCTATTGCCTGTGATTATTGAAATGGACGACCAGAACCACAATACTGCTAACTCTGGACCGAGCAGCAATTAGCTACTAAAAAGTGAGAAAAGGGACTCGGATTAATCTTAAAAAGTCAATTCTATGACTATATAGGGGGCCAGGATCTGAGAATAAGAAACCTGATCAGGGGGCTGAGATGGTTCTGTGGTAAGAATGCTTGGCTTTTATGCATGTGGATCTGAGCTAGAGCTCCCCGCCCCCCACCGAATCCACAGGAGAATGATGCATTAGAATGTTGGGAAAGCACCTATGACCCAGAGTTGTGGTGGAAACAGGATCTCAGGGGCTTACTGAATGCCAGCCTAGCTCCAGGTTCAGTGAGAGACCCTTTCTCAACCAAACAGCAGAGAGAGTGATGGAGCGGGATGCTTGATAAACATTGACAGTACACTCTCATGCAGGTACATATGCATAAGTGCGTACACATCTGCGCACCTATGCATGTGCGCACAGGTGAAAACCTGATTGAGGGGTATTTTGAAGAAACCCTAGGGCCCAGTGTCATTTTTCTTTTACCCATAAACTTTGATCTAGAAAAGATGTTTAAAAAAAGAAGGGAGAACTCCATCTTAGTAATTACGACATGTTCCTATTTACAAACAAGTGTTCCTCTGCAGAGCACTATAAGGGACAAAAAGCAGCTGCCCTTTTCCTGTACCATGCCAGAAGTATGGGCTCTGCTATCTTACAGATCAGACCTGTGCCTCTCCACTTGATAGGCAAGTCTCTGAATTAGTATAAATATATTATGGCTGTAAAAACATTCGTGTTAAATGAATAAGGAATAAAGTAGCTGAGGATTTCTGTATAGAAGCTTGGGGAGGATTCTCCAGCAAAAATGCTGTCAAAGCCTGGTTTCATGTCATCGAGTTGCAAAAGTCAAGGCCTCCACAGCAGGCGAGGGAAACTTGATCTAGTCCTATTAAGAGATTGTTAGCTGCCTGCAGTGCCTCTTATCCCGAGTCTTTGAAAACAACCACCTTTGTGAACAACCGAAGCAAAATCAATTTTCTCCAACTTAAAAGAGAAAGCTACCTTTATCAATGTGGACTCACAGCAACCACTCCCTAAAGGAGGTCCTTTGTACCACAGAGTGCACACCACCTTTGTAGAGCATCGTGTATCTTGTGGTGTCATGGATGCAGCAAGATGCAAGGATTAGACCCTTGAAAGGAGACTGCTTTGATTACACTGGCCATAAATGCATGGTGGGGACACAGAACAGCTCATCATGAAATAGAATATATTAATGCCTGTGCTTAAAAAGAAAGAGACCAGTCACTCCTCACCATGGAGATGAAACTGTGTGGATGCATGCGGATGAGCCCATGTGTGATGATGAATATTGGTTTGACTAAGGAAGTTTATAAGAATTATCCTGGTGGTGTGTTCAAAGCACAGGCAGAGCCACCATGTACACACCAAGCTATAATACTGGGGTTGTCTCCATTCAAAAGGTTCACTGTCCCCAGATAATTCCTCAGACGCTTTTAAATTCACACTGGACATGCTTTCTCACTGCTCCATCCCTGCTTCCAACCTTGGCTGTGTGTGGACACACCCATGCAGCTGAAGTCACATGCTACCTGGCTCCTTTTCAAGGATCCTTGTATCACTGGCAAATGGCATGGTGTCAGGTATACACTGGGTGTCTAAGGGGTAGCCAAGGTTTGAGAAATGCCCTAGTGACATCAATGCACCCCTTAGCCCACATACATTGAACTCATTACACGCACTGACCTACCTTTCACTCAGCTTTGACAGTTTTTGCACTGTGTAGTCCACCACAAGGGAACTAGTAAGCCTGAATTCATTTCCGCGGGTATGCTTAGGACTGGAGTTACTTTTTACATATTTATTTCCTTCATTTTGGCTGCCTGTGCTGTGTGGGTTAAAAACAGGAGGGAAGAGATTGAGGAGAGCTGCCCAGAGAACGGGCATTCAAGTCATGGCTAGGAAATGCAAAACCCTCACATTCTCGGCTGTTGCTTCTTTGCTCTTTTGAATGTGACCTTAGCCTTCACCACTCTGGAGAAATAAAAGACATTAATTCCTGCCTTTTGAACCGGTAAAGGCCCAGGTCCAGACAGTTTGCTGACCATTCATGGGGCTTTCAAGGATAATTTTGACACCACGCAATTTTGGCTTTAAATGCAGGCCCCAGGACATGACCCTTCTCCTTCCATCCTGACCCCCCTGCCCCACTCAAGGGGCATCTCCTGCTAGCTTCTCCTTGTCCAAAATTTCTCAGGGTGGACCCATGTGCCTTTTACAAGTCTGGTTGCTTCCACGTCTTGTCCTTGAAATTACTATTATCTCATAGTAAGTGAAATATATTTGACTCTTTCTACAGACGAGCTTCCCCCGCTAAAATAACTTAATAGCATTGGAACATCTCTTTTTCCAAATGAGAATTAAATAACTGAGTAACTGACTTGAGATTATTTTTTTTTTTCAGAATAAGGTCTTCTTATTCTGATCCCAAATCATACGGTTTTAATTGCCAAACTTATAACCACACGTTTAATTCGAGACACCCTCCTCCCCAAGAACTACTTTGAATAACGAGGGCTCTTAAAAGTCTTTTGCTATGGAAAAGGCACCTGAAATAACATCCAACAGTCACTTGCAGGTGCTGCGGAAAACAAGGCACACCTGCAACCAAATGTCTCCATATTGGAAAGGCAAATCAAATGCAATTTGTTTTTTTAAGGGTATATTTCCGTTTCTATTTATGTGCGTGTATAGGGTTACCTGAGGAGGCTAGTGAGGGACATTGGGTTGCCAGGAATTGGTGTCAGGCAGTCGTGAGGCACCCAAAGTATGTGCTGGGAATAAATCTCAGGTCGTCCAGAGGAGCAGCTAGTATTCTTAACCCTCTGAGTCCCCTCTTCACTGCCCCTATCAACTGCTATTTGTTTGTGGTGCTTTCCTGGCAAGATGGATGCCTGCCTTATTATTCCATCCTCAGCGTGGTATTTGATAGTTGCTTAGTACATATTGTGTCAGTCAGGGTCAGCTCAGTTTTGCAGGAGTAACAGATGAACACAGGGTCTTAGTGACTCACGCCCCAAAGACCCGCTCTTGCCTTACACCATCGAGTCGCCTCCTCTCCTCTTAGGCATATCTGCCCACAGTATCTATCCATCTACAGAAACAGGTCCTGCAGGACATACTGGTTTCACAGCAATGGAGTCCCAGTGACAGAATCCCTACATGGCTTTTACTGTTCCTGCATTTAGGGAGACCACTGAGATGTTCTAGGATACGGCCAGCCATATGATCAAGACTTCAGGCAGACAGGGGTCCCTGGAGTGGAGCTGAGAGCAGAGAAGGAGTAAGTAGTTTTGAACAACCACGTAACTCTTCACCATGTTAGTTGAGCAAACCAACTCCTTTTGATGCGCTGAGCTCCATTCTTTCCTCCTCCTCTCCCACCTCTAAACAGATTTTGTTTTCCAGGTAGAAAACAACCATGGTGACCACAGAGTCCAGGCATGCCTCATCTTCATTTTCTGCTTGATTCTGCATTTTATGTATGTAAGATATGCTATAAAAGAGGTAGGTTCATGAGCTAGGGGGATCAGGAACTGGGCCCTCTGGAGATCTGGCAAGTGAAGAGGATGGAGAAGAACCAGAGGGAACTAACTGGACTTTTAAGTCCAGCTCCAGGAACCTACAGCATTCAAGGAACTAGACTGTCAGGGCCCCTGTAGGAAGAAGATGAGGGTAACGGGAAAGAGAGTCCCCTTACATGGCTGTGAGATGCAGGATATGTGCATCATTTGTAGGCCCAGAGAAGAATGAAAAGATCCACTCCCTTGCACAAGTTACTAAGACTTTCATGCCCAATAGCAGGACATCTGGAGTGGTTCACCCCCGAATCTCCAACACAGTTCCTGAACCACATGGCTCAGTCTAGTATCCCTGTCTTACTGGTCTGGAACCTTCTCAGCGACAGGAACCTGGCCTCCATATTTTTCTGCTTTCCTAGTCATTGAATTATAGTATACACTTATTTAAATTATAGTATACGCATGTGTTTATTTCAGAATTCCTTCTCTGTCCGCTCAAGGGGGAGAACTCCGGCAGGGAGGTACAGTGCCTCAGTGCTGTTGCATGTGCTCAGTCTTAGGGTCTCTGCTTCCTTCAAGTGTTTCATTCAGCATGTTTTCCTTGACTTCACTTGGTGACACTGTTTCTTTTTTTCTTTTTGGTCTTTTTTAAAGATTTATTTATTATTATAAATAAATACACTGTTGCTGTCTTCAGACACCAGAAGAGGGCCTCAGATCTCATTATGGGTGGTTGTGAGCCACCATGTGGTTGTTGGGATTTGAACTCAGGACCTTTGGAAGAACAGTCAGTGCTCTTACCTGCTGAGTCATCTTGCCAGCCCTACACTGTTTCTTGGTGTCATAATACCAATAAACAATATTTTCATATGACATTCTTGATCCCATTTGGGATTGTACAACTTTGTACATACAGGTGTGTGTATGTGTGTGTGAGAGAGAGAGAGACAGAGACAGAGACAGACAGAGATAGAGACAGAAAGATAGACAGAGAACCAGCCTTTAGGATTCTTGTCTCTCAGTTGCTATTATCTCTCATTGGCCTGGAGATCATGACGCAGGCTGGCCAGCCAGGGGCCCCAGAAATCCACCTCTCTACATTGCCCCATTGCTGGGATCACAAGCATGAGCCACCACCCCTGACTTCTCATACACAGGTCCTGGATTTTAGACTCAGGTACTCATTCTTGCAAGGCAAGAACTTTATGACCTAGCCATCTACCACCCTAAATGATTTTTTGAAAAGATGTTTAAGAAAACATTTTTTGTATTTGGGTTGTAACGTTCCATTGAGATCTGACAAATGCATGGTGGCCCCTACTGAAGTATCTCATGTGAAAGTCCCTCTACCTCCAAGACAACGCCCTGCACATCATTTTCCACACCCTACACCTCTCTCCCTAGCTTCTGACAACCGCAGAACCCACTGTCCTCGCACTGTTGCTACCTAGAATGCCACAGACATGGGCTCACATGGTGGTGGGTGGAGAGGATTTGTAGACTCCCTTCTTTCACACAGAAAACACATTTGAGAGTCACTCATTGCCTGCCATGGCCCAGTAACACGTTCCTGCCTACATTGTAGGCTGCACCTGCTTGTTTTCTCATTTGCCTGCTGAAGGGGCTCCTTCCCACTTCCAGTTTCTGGTGATTATGACTAAAGCTTGCTAGAAGCATTCACGTGCAAGGGTTTGTGTGGAGGTAAGGTTTCAGATCTGTTGGGTAAATACCCATGAGCACAATTTCTGGATCATATGGTAAAATTCTGTTTAGTTTTTGAAGAGCCTGCCAAACTGTTTTCCAAAGTGGCTGTGCTATTTTGCATTCGCACCAGGAGCCAGTGAGAGTTTATAACTGTTTTGCATCCTTGCTAGCAAGCTCTGTTTTCCCCGATAGTCTACACGGCGTGCAGTTGTACTCCGTGGTTTTAATTTGCCTCTCCCTGGTGACGGTGATGTGCAGTCTCCTTTCAGGTACTTATCTCCTACGCCTGTGTATCATGGTGAAGGAGCCCCGGGATCTATTTCTCATTACTTAACGGTGTTTTTGTGTGCCCTTGTTGAGTTTTAATGGTCCTTTATACATTTTGGGCATGAGATCCTTTATTGAAAATGTGTTTACTACTAAACTCACAACTAAAGCCAACGCCACCAGGGACTTTCTCCTATTTTCTTTCAGAAAATTAATAGTCTTCCATTTGTTCCCCCTTCCTCCTTCCTCGTTTTCTTTCCCTTCCCCTTCCTCTTCTTCCTCTCTGCCTTCTTCAGTATAGAGTTATAATTTTCCAGACTCCCCTTTCTCTAAGGAAATATCTTTAGTACATTTGCAAAAATGAACCAATGATTGCACAAGTCAACACTTGTCTATACTCATGTAGCAGCATTTCTGAGTTGAACATTCCATCTCATGGACTTTTGTATTTGTTTTTGTTTCTGTTTTTTGCTAATACTACACTGTGTTGGTTACTCATACTATCTAAGATGATTAGTTTTAAACTCAACCTGCTATAATCTAGAATCCCCCTCCCCCTTGTCTCCGTGTGTGTGTGTTGGTCTTTGTCTCTCTGTGTGTGTGTGTGTGTATGCCTGTGCACACATGTGTGTATGTGCTTGCAATACCCAAGGAGGCCAGAAAAGGGCACTCGATTCCCTGGAGCTGGAGTTGGAGGTAGTTGTGAGCTTCTGATTAGGTATGCTAGGTTTCAAACTCAGGTCCTTTGGAAGAACAGTGTGTTTTTAACCACTTAGCCATCCCTCCAGGTCCCGTTTCCTTATTTTTAATTTAAGTAAGTCCAGACTTGATTCTTTTTCATTTCTTTTCTTGTAACTCACATATTTAGAAGACCACCCTAGTTGCTGACTGCAGATCACAGTGAGGTGGATCAAGAGTCACCCAGGGGACTGGTTAGAGCATCTAGAAAAGGTCTAGGTGGGAGGGGAGGAGGAAGGGAGAGGGACAGATGCTCACAGACTACTGTTGTCTAAACTGCCTCTTTATCAGCACAGACAACAATCAGTTTCTTAGACATGTGGGGTTCATAGAGGAACACAGACACACAAAGTGAAGGGAGAATTTACAGCACAGGAAGACACAAACTCACCATTGGTGGCCACTAGGGTACCAGCTTTGCAGTGGCAGGGCATTTGCTTTCTTACACATTCTGTTTCTGCTACATGAATAGACCCATTATGGCTGACTTCAACACTGCTAACCCATGATGGCCAATTATAGATCTGGGATGCCATGCATACTATATGGTAGAAGCTGTCATGACCCACGCACAGTACACCACCCTTACCATTGTTTGGTGTCTCTGGGAGTCCACATGGGAGACTGTAACCCATGGGTAGGATTTCAGAAGCCAATGACACACATTTTAATTCTTTCTTCTGCTCTGAATGTTTGGTGATCCACAGAAAGCCATGGTAATTTCAGTAGACAAAACAGTATAAGTATGCCTGGGCCCAGTAGGGAACTACTAATGACTTGTGGAAATGAATTCACTCCAGATCACATCCACATTCACACATACCTAGTTTTCTCGTGGTTGTGACCCTATCCTAGACCCTAAGGATGTGTGCTATTAAACATTTGTGGGTGTAGTTAGCCCCTCCCTGTGAGGTGCCATTGCTGTGTTTTTCTCATCAAGCGCCCCCTGGTCCTTCCAAGTTGAATGAATATAAACGTGTATCCACTTTAGAGTAACCCTAAAGCACGGAGACGGTCTCACCGACTTGATTTCCACCTCTTAGGTCATTAATGTGATTTATTATGAAGCTCCAGGAAATTAGTTGCTGAATATTTCAATACAGAGAGGAAATAATGTAATCTCATTGTTAACCGCAGGGCCACTGTATCTCGGAGTAACCTGTAGCCATAGTAACAAGATAAGGACATATTCCTTAAATGCTTAACTATGATTCTGAGCTTCGCGTGCATTCAAGAATGGTCGATTCTTGTTATTTATAATTGAATTAATTTTCTGATACATTTGGGGTCCACTCTTCAGTAGAGGTTTTCAATTACCTTAATTTCAGATGATGAGAGTAATAAGATTTTCTTCAGGCTATTATTGTAAAAAGGGGGGGGGCATTGAGAACTTCATAGTATAAAGTGAGGCTTAACAGGACACTTAGAATAAGTAAATATTTTTGAATGATCCAAACAGTGTCTTTGAGGATAAATATTAGGAGTACAAGGGCAAATCTATCTTTGAGCTTTTGAGAGTGACCTTCACACCTGCTCAACATCTTAACCGGTAGCACCAAGCTGCCTTCCAAACGCTCATCCTTACGCCACTAGATCAGTATAGAACTTGCCCCTCAACACAGACACTCTTTGTGCAGCTGAGGTCAGGCAATCCAGAGATGCACATCTGCTCAAAGTGCAGAGAATGAATGTCTTTAGAATCCTCCAGTCTTGGATGGGACAGCACTGTCACACCCTTCACTCCCCACCCAAGGCTCAGGGAGTACCACAAGAAGTGAGGATGGAAAGATTTATGAGGCACATGTTGGACAAGTCCATGGAATGCTGTGTTCCACACATGGCATGGCTGTGGTACTCATAAACTCACGGCAGCTATGGCTGTCTGCATTTACCCCATCCTGTGAATACTCCAGCACAAACTGGGAAGGGTACAAAGGTTCCAGCTGAGGTTGAGGAGTTACTGAGAAGGGATGTCTGCTGCAGAGGGAAGATCAGTTTTCTTCAGCTATGTGGCATAACGTAGGTTTCCCCAGTTCCCAGGGCTGACCCTATATCCATGCACACAAGGGAAGCACTAATTAGACCCAGTGCATTATTAAAAAGATGAAGACAAGAAGAAGAAGAAGAGGAGGAAGAGGAGAAGGAGGAGGGAGAGGAGGTGAATTTGGGCAGTGGGTATTGACGTTCCAGGAGAAGTTGAGATCGAGAGTGAGGACTGGCTGTCAGCTCCCATCGCCTGCGGGAGTCATGGTGAGGGCTCGGGTTATGTTCAGGGTGAGTGACAGGTGGAATGAAAGAAAGGAGGGGGAGGACAGAGTCCAAGAGTCAGAGGTCCAGGACAATATTTTCTGTCTGTGATACTTCTCAAGAAACAAAGAAAACACACACACAAATGAATAAGACAGAGCAGAACCGTATGCTTGTTTGCGTTTCTAAGCTGTGTTGACATGGCCCTGGGTGCCCAGTGGACAATTAAACCAGTGCAAAAATAATGACTGCCCTGCTCACCGTAACGATGACAACGATACTGTGACAGGCCAGGAATACATGAGCATGGGCAACTTCACCCAGAAGTCTCTGGCTTAATTCTCACATCTTCTCTGATAAGGATTTTTTCCCTTTCTTTTTCATTGGCCCAGTGGAGTCATAATTGTTAGCCTTCAAACAATAAAGATCAAACCTAATGTTGTAACTGTACAAGTCCTCGTGATTGGCCACTGACAGGGGAGTTGGCGTCGCCCCTGCTCTGGGTCTGCGGGAGAAGAGGGCAGCACTGCGGCTCATGGTGCCCTGACAAATAGCTCATCACTGTAATTAAAGCAGGGCTGGCTGCCCTGCTGCTTTGAGCTTCATCTCCCTTCATGTGGACAAATAAACTGGAGAAGCAACATATGGATGGGGACCGATCACTCAATGTCGGTCCCAAGCTTAAGTCAGGGAGGCCAAGAAACAAGACTGCCATGGTGAGTCCTATGTCTGCTGCTTCTGCCCACGTTTCCAGAGGAGGTTCTGGCTTGTATGGAATCACATCCCACGATGTTGCTGAGGCTGTTGAGGACCCAGATGTGCATGAATTACTTGGGTGATGCAGGGACAGCAGCCTTGGGGGCTGCCCGGCGTGATGAGGAAAAGCCATTTCTACTCAAATTTTACAAAACTGGGAACAAGTAGGTCCCCCAGGTGGATGGAGCCTTCTGTTCACAGGAGGGCAGACTCTCCAGCCCAGAAAATGAACACTTTCTGGGAACTGGAATTAGAAACAACTTTTCTAGGGAAATTTAGCCCTGAGGACATTTTTTTTTTTTTTTAATTAGACAAACTGCTGATCTTAATGTATCTCTTTCTGTAGGACCTGGGCATGGCATAAACAATCAAATATCTTCAGGAGATAGGTATTTATTCTATCAGAAGTCTTGTGGTGTCTCTTACAAGCTGGGTCCTAAAAGAACAGTTTTAGTCTACTGCACTATGGTGCCTGTGTTTTGTTCCACTGGTAAATGTTCCTCATCTAGGGCATGGGAAGTGACCGAGAGAGAGGGGGTGGGTGGGTTGTTGTATTTTTAAGAACTGTGCTAGTATCCTGTCTGGACCAAACTCTGTGCAGTGAATATCCTGTCTGAATACAGCGGCATCTCAGGTGAGTTTGTACCCATGGAAACATTGGATCTTTGGAAGAGTGTAACTTTAGGACAAAGGAGGTCTTGAAAGCCCAGAGAGAAAAGTCCATGCAACCTCTTTGTAGATAAAAACCTTCAGAATCACTTGTCCCCTTTGTAGTTAAGCTGGCCCAGCTGAGAAGAGGAGGAAGGCAGAGAAAAACATCTTGACTAAGTACTTGAAAATGCAGGCAAAATAATAGGTCAGGTGATACTGTCTTACCCAGCTTCCTTCATCCTGCATAGGCTGGATGCTGCATAAGTACAGCTTTGCTGCATATACTGAGGAGTGGGACCTTGTAATTTGCAAGAGCCCAAGAGTGAAGCCCCTTGCCAACTAAGCATAATAGAAGTCATGGGTACATTGGTTTTAGCCAGTCATGTGGGGATGCACATGGGTGAGCCATTCCCAGACTGCAGCAACTGAAAGCAGGAAATACTAAGGACTGATTGGTCATATGAGAGGCAGGCAGAGGGACCTCAAGGGTGACTGTCAGCTGACAAAGACTGACAATGGGGAAGGAGATGGGAATGTGTCAAAAGAATGCAAAGGCAAGAAGTACCTAAAGTTCAGGGTCTCTGAACACGATCCACATGCCTGAGTGTTCTAGATAATTCCATCTTGATGGCAGGCAAGGTAAAGGAAGTTCTGCCTTTCCATTAGTACATAGCATCTAAGTTTTCTTTAAGACAGGGGCCTAGGCTATGAAACTAGAATTTTACTTAAAATCCTGGCATCGAAGTAGCTTGTTCTTGCTAAATCACTTTTGCCTCAGTTACCTGGAATATTGACCTGTGAGATACTGTTCTTTTTGCAGGGCTAAATACAGAAACTTCACCCTCTAACAGAAGCCATGCTTTACATAACTGGTTATATAATGAGAGATTATATAAGATGACAGATATGCATTCTCATGCATTACAGTTAATTGCCTGACAATTTCTTAAATATGTTCTTCTTTCTATAAAAATTTGTCTTCATTTATTCAATAGCAAGTGATGTCCTGAAGGAAAATACCTTTACAAATTTACAAATAAATAAATCTCTTCTGCATATAACAGAATGGTATATAGAGTATCTGTTCTCTCAGGTAGGTTTGTACAAGATGCCTGTTTTAAACTTATACCACATTACATAGAGATTACTAGAATTAGACCTTTTGATCATCCACTCATCCATCCATCCATCCATCCACCCATCAATCAATCCATCCATCCATCCACCTACCCATCTTTCCTTCCTTCTATCCACTCAACCATCATCCATCCATCCATCCATCCATCCATCCATCCATCCATCCATCCATCCATCTATCCATCCACCTACCTACCCATCCATCTGCCTATCCATCCATTCACTCATTCATCTGCACAATCACTTACCTGTCCATCTGTCCATCCATCTGTTTATTCATGCACCCATATGTCCATCTATCCATCACCTATCCATCCACCCACCAATCTACTGCATCTATCCATCCATCCACCCACCCATTCATCTATCAATTCATCTGTCTAACAAATATTTATCATGAGAGCTTTGTCTGCCAGATATATTGATGCTAAGGACAACATGTGAGTGTTCGTTTGCTAGTTTTGGGTTTGCTGCATAGCAAGGAAGATGTCATCAGACAATCAACCAATAGCCTTTTCTTGACTTCCAGTGGGGTTCATGCTCTGAAGAGGCATAGAGACATGGGTATATACAAGGAAGGCCCTGGCTGCATGGACAGTCAAGGAACTCTTCCCCAAAGGGGAGATGTTCTGGCTCAGACCTAAAGGATGCTCAATCAGCTGAATAAATAAAAGTCCAGAGAAAGGGCCCACTTGAGCAATGTGGAAATGGTCCCCACAGACAGCTTCTTTGGCTTGTAGAAGCTGCTTTTCCCAAAGTAGTTAGCTATACAAGTGAAACACTCAAAGCCACAGAGTGAGCTCTTTTCTACTCAGAGAGCTGGTCCCATAGGAATGCTCTGACTCTAGGCGGGAACTTGGAGCCTTTGGATGGGCTTCTAAGACTGTTCTTCACTCCCAGAATACTGCCACAAGCAACACAAACATAGGAAAGGGTATAATTGATTTTGATAAAGTAGTCCCAGAGACTATGAGCCCTCTGAGGTCATTTGTGTTTTGCTAAGTTCATCCTGAAACCAGATCCAGGGAAGGCCCTGTGCCCTAAGGAGCCATTCTCAGCTCCACAACAACCCAGAAAGGCAAGTGGCAGCTGAATGGGATAAGAATGAACCTAGAAAACCATTACCTATTGTATTAGTCACGGTTTCTATTCCTGCACAAACATCATGACCACAAAGCAAGTTGGGGAGGAAATGGTTTACTCAGCTTACTTCCACATTGCTGTTGATCACCAGAGGAAGTCAGGACTGGAACTCAAGCAGGTCAGGAAGCAGGAGCTGACACAGAGGCCATGGAGAGATGTTTCTTACTGGCTTTCTTCCTCAGGCTTGCTCAGCCTGCTCTCTTATAGAACCCAAGTCTTCCAGCCCAGGGATGATGGCATCACCCACAAAGGCCCTACCCCCTTGATCACTAATTGAGAAAATGCCCCACAGCTGGATCTCATGGAGGCACTTCCCCAACTGAAGCTCCCTTCTCTGTGATAACTCCAGTCTGTGTCAAGTTGGCACACAAAACTAGCCAATACACCTATCTGGTTGAAACAGTGGACATCATGAAAAACTCCTAAGTCACCGGCATGGTTAGGAAGAACACACCTGAGGAATACATCAAAAGAGGAATAGGGATTGCCCCAGAGACTCAGTGGTTTATTGGGGACTCACATTGAAGGTGGCATAGGAATTGTGTGTTTAATAGTTAGAACTCAGCAGCCCAATACCATTAACCATGCTCCATATAACATATTCCTCCTTTATCTGGAGGGAATGCATGGGCATTCTTGACATTATAAATCTTAGGTCATTTTATTTGCAGGAGGTAGAAAGAAGAGAAAGAATAAAAAAAAATATTGTATTCTTCAGGTGAGTGAGCATGTGCATGTAGGCAAGCATGTGCGTGCGTGCGTGCGTGCGTGCATGCGTGCGTGTGTGTGTGTGTGTGTGTGTGTGTGTGTGTGTGTGTGTGTGTGTGCATGTGAACCATGCCTGTATCTTATTAGCTTTTAACAATGGCTACTTAGGCCGGGCAGTGGTGGCACATGCCTTTAATCCCAGCACTTGGGAGGCAGAGACAGGCGGATTTCTGAGTTCGAGGCCAGCCTGGTCTACAGAGTGAGTTCCAGGACAGCCAAGGCTACACAGAGAAACTCTGTCTCGAAAAACCAAAAACCAAACCAAAACAAAAACAAACAAACAAGAAAACAAAAAAACCCCAATGGCTACTTAGTAACATTTCCATGAGACAATGGAAGTTGAGATGGCGGTGTCCCAATAGAAAAAGGAAGACTGATTTGATGATACCACTGTTGAACAGTAGGAAGACATGGTAAACTTGAATATAAAGAACCAATCTGTCTCACAGTGTTTCACCATGGATGAGTCTTTAATCATTAGTGGTAATTATTATTGTGGGTCCACCCAAGAAAGAATAGAATAGGGGTATGAAGAGAGTTGAGTGTTCCTCAGGTGTGATATGTATTAAGAATGTCATAATTAAGGAAAGTCAAAAGAGTCTTTGTTGGAATTACCTTTGGCTTGATTTCTGCTTCATTCCATGGTTTTCAAATAACACTAAATAAAAGTCTAGTGGGGACAAGAAGATGACCTCAGCTCAGGCCAGTAAATGGCAACTGACTTAGGAGTTCACCCTCAGGATAAGAGTAAAAGGAAGGAGTCTATATCAGAGCCTGCTCCCTAGGTAGCATTTGTCCCCATAGACTGGCTACAGATTGACACTATGGTGACACTCTACACATCTTGATGGTACAGGTGCCAGCTCTGTCAGGCTCTGAAGACATGGAGCAGGCTCCTACCTGGCTTATGTGGACAGCTTAAGTTCCCAGATAGAATTTTCCTAAGGAATTAAATATTCTACTGCTCTAACTAACATGATGCATTGTGGAGTCTGAACCATGACTTTAAATTTCAGTGTCTATACACCCACTCTGGAATTGTTTTTGTGGTGGAATCTATGGAAGCTGACCTCAGAGTTTCACCGTAAGGTTGGTTCCAAGCTGAGACGTGCAGAGACACTCCCTCAAAGGCATGCTCAAGAGTTTTTAATGGCAGCACAATTTGCAATCACCAAAAACTGGAAATGAGCCAAGTCCTTTTCAGAAGAAAGGGCAGTGAGGAGCTTCAGAAAACGGAACCCTGTATATCTGATTCTGCAGGTGCATCTTACAGTCTAGAGTGATGTCAGGAACAAATTGACAAAGGCTAGACAAAAACCCATGTGTTCTAGAGTCCCTTTGTGTTTTGTACTAAACAAGGTCACTCTCTGGTAATCTTAGATGTCAAGATTGGTTACTCTTGGGAGATATGGAGCTCATTCCTGGAAGAGGACATGAGGAGGCACTTGGGGAAGGATAGTTACGTCTTATTTCATGATCTAGGTAGTAATTACATTGTAGTCTATCTATAAGACCCCACTGTATTATATTCTTCTGATTTCATAATTTGTATCTATGGGTTGTATTTTATTAACTAATTTTTAAAATATGACCTTCACCATTCTGCTACATTATTAAACTTTATCTATCACTAAGCTTCCTCATGTGTTAAATCCATAGGAAGATTCTGACATGGTAGTTGGGGAATTAGCAATAGGATTCACATAGAATGGCCCAGTGACCCAGTGCCCTTCTCACAGAGGACAATCCTTAGTCCTGGTAAGGAAACATAGCAAATGAGGTGAATACACATGAGGAAGATGAAGGAACTTTGGGCAAAATAGAAAGACTTCCAGTGGATTCCTTTATATTCTCAGGAATGGAAAAGAAGCTACTTTTCAAAGAGCCACATCACTTTACTGTTATCAGGTCAGAGGCTACACTGCATAAGTAGGAGTTTGCACAGCATGATGAGATCATAGGGGTCCCAGACCTAGAGATGGAGAGCTGGTGGTCCAGATGGAAATAGAGCTGTGTGGACACAAGAGGGGGAACTCAGCAGAACAGGAATGCAGTGGAGCAAGGTTTTTAGGTTTGCTCACATTTACTGTTAACATGTTTCTTGACTGTGTGCAAGCTTAAGGTTTATATGAAATATAGTAACATACATAAAGACAATATGCAAAAATTATCATATATATATATATATGTCCTGAAAAGTATATATACTTTTTGTTTATTATACACATATGCATATATACATGCCTATATGTACATGCTAAGATTTAGTTTGCTTTAGATTTATTTATTTTATATGTATGATTATTTGCCATGTGCTATAAACTTAGCACCCTACCAGCCTGCCTTTCAGCGACTTCATGGCAGCAGCTTACATCATCGCCCACTGTTGCCATGTGCAGTGCATTTCCCTGTCCCCACAAGCCCACAAGTTGTGTAGTAACACATGCATTATTTAAAAGGTTCTTCTGGACATCATAGTATATTCTCTCTCTCTCTCTCTCTCTCTCTCTCTCTCTCTCTCTCTCTCTCT
>JADRCD010238932.1:0-11138 GCA_019843815.1 Montemys delectorum
GGGCCTCATATCAGCTGGTGTATGCTGCCTGGTTGGTGGCCCAACACTTCAAATACATCATTCCTTTCCTACCTTTGAAGGTTGCTGGTAAAAGAGATCATACTATTTTGATGTATTTTCTTTTCATATGTGTTGGCTTTTGTTCTAGATTTAAATATTATTTTGCTTTGCATTCAGTTATTTTATATTATGGAGAAGTTATTTTTTATTCATTCTGTCTATTCTTTGAGGAATTATAAATGCCCCTTGTGTTTGGAGTAATATAGCTGGGTCTTCAGGTAGAACTACTTCCAGTTTTTTGAGAAACCACAAGATTGATGTCCAGAGTAGCTGTACAAATTTATAACCCCACCAGCAATGGAGGAGTGTTCCTTTTCTCCACATCCTCAACACCATGTGCTGTTGCATGAGCTTTTGATCTTAGCCATTCTGATTAGTGTAAGGTGGAATCTCAGAGTCATTTTGATTTGTATTTTCCTGATGACTAAGGATGATGAACATATTTTTAAGTGTTTCTTGGCTATTAGAGATTACTCTGTTGAGAATCCTCTGTTTAGCTTTGCATTCCATTTTTTAATTGGGCTATTTAGTTTGTTGGAGTCTAACTTCTTGAGTTCCTTGTATATTTTGGTTATTAGCCCTCTTTCAGATGTAGGGTTAGTGAACATACCTCCCAATCTGTACATTGCCCATTTGATTTATTGGCAGTGTCATTTGCCTTATAGAAGCTTTTCCATTTCATGGGGTCCCATTTATGCATTGTTGATCTTAGAGTGTGAGCCTTTGGTGTTCTGTTCAGAAAATGGTTTTCTATACCAATAAGTTCAAGTTCACTCTTCTTTGAGATTTAGTGTTCCCAGTTTTGTGTTGAGGTCCTTAACTCATTTGGACTTAAGTTTTATGCAGGATGATAAATATGGATCTATTAACATTTGTTGTAGATGCTTTCTTTTTTCCATTGTATGTCTTGGCTTCTTTGTCAAAGATCAAGTGACCATAGATGTGTGGAGTTATTTCAGAGTCTTCTTCAATTCAGTTCCATTGATCACCACCCTGCCTGTTTCTGTACCAATACCATTCAGTTTTTATTATTATTGCTCTGTAGTAGAACTTGATGTCTGGGATGGTGAATTCTCCAGAAATTCATTCACTATTCAGAATTGTTTTGACTATTCTGAAATTGAGAATTACTCTTTCAAGGTCTATTTAAAAATGTGTTGGAACTTTGATGGTAATTGCATCAAATCTATAGGTTGCTTTTAGTAATATGGCCACTTTCACTATGTTAGTCCTATCAATTTATGACCATGGGAGATCTTCCCATCTTCTAATATCTCCTTCAATTTCTTTCTTCAGGGACTTGAAGTTCTTGTCATACAGATCTTTCACTTGCCTGATTAGATACACCAAAATATTTTATATTATTTGTGGCTATTGTTTTTCAATTAGGCCCATTCATTATTGTATAAAGAAAGGCTACTGATTTGAGTTAATTTTATTCCCACTTTACTGAAATTATCAGCTCTATGGGGTTCTGTGGTAGAATTTTTGGGTTCACATATGTATACTATCATCTGAGAATGATGATACCTTGATTTCTTCCTTTCTAATTTATACTGCCTTGATCTCCTTTTGTTGTCTTACTACTC
This sequence comes from Montemys delectorum, assembly GCA_019843815.1. Lineage (NCBI taxonomy): Eukaryota > Metazoa > Chordata > Mammalia > Rodentia > Muridae > Montemys > Montemys delectorum. Next base: position 1,650 of record JADRCD010238932.1, read on the forward strand.
TAGCTAGAACTTCAAGTACTATATTGAATAGATAGGGAGAGAGTGGCAGCCTTGTCTTGTCTCTGATTTTAGTGGGATGACTTCAAGTTTCTTTTCATTTAATTTGATGCTGGCTATTGGCTTGCAGTTCATTGCTTTTATTACGTTTGGATATGGGCCTTGAATCCCTTATCTCTCCAAGCCTTTTAACATGAAGAAGTGTTGGATTCTTTTGTTGAAAGCCTTTTGTTGAAGGCTTTCTCAGCATCTAATGAGGTGATCATGTGATTTTCCCCCTCGGGACTTCTTTATATAGTGGAATATGTTGATGGATTTTCTTGTATTCATCCTTGGGATGAAGCCTACTTGATCATAGTGAATGATGTTTTTGATGTGTTCTTGGATTTGGTTTGTTAGAATTTTATTCGGTATTTTTACGTTGATATTCATAAGTGGAATTAGTCTGAAGTTCTCTTTCTTTGTTAAGTGGTTTAGGTATCAGGGTAACTGTGGTCTAAAAGTATGAATTATGTAGTGTTATTCTATTTTCTGTAATAGTTTGAGAAGCATTGGCATTAGCTTTTTGAAAGTCTGGTAGACTTCTGTACTAAACCATCTAGCCCTGGGCTTCTTTCTTTCTTCCTTTCTCTCTTTCTTTTCTCTCCTTTTCCTTTTTTCTCTTCCTTTTCCTTTTTTATTTTTGTAATCTTTCGTTGTTGTTGTTGTTGTTGTTGTTGTTGTGAGACTTTTAATGACTGCTTCTATTTCCTTAGAAGTTGTGAGACTGTTTAGATGGTTTACTTAATCTTGATTTAATTTTGATATGTGATATCCGTCTAGAAAATTATCCATTTCACTTATATTTTCCAGTTTTGTGGAATAGAGTTTTGAAGTAAGACCTAATGATTATTTTTAATTTCCTCAGTTTCTGTTATTATATCATTCTTTATGTAGGGTTAGGCCTCAAGGGTGTTTCCCCATCAGACTTAGCATATTTGTTGGTGTAATCCTTGTTCAGCTCATTTTAATCAGCTACATTGGTGAGACTTCATGATATAGCTTCTGACATTACTAATAGACACAATCCCACAGCAAACTCTGATCCTTTGGCTTTTATAATCTGTCTATCCCCTCTTTCTCAATATTTCTTAATCATTAGGTGTATTTTGGGGATGCATCTGTTCATCCATTGGTACTGGGCTCCACAGTTGTCCATTTTGATTCATTGTGGTTTCCTGTAGTGGTCTCCAAGTATTGCAAACAGGCATTTTCTTGATGTGGGGTGAAGACTACATTTATCTGTGGGTATAAGAGCAAATGTTTATATATTGTTGCTAAGGATGTTGCTGATTTAGTCAAATTAGTGGCTGGAGATTCTCCTCCAATAACCATGACTTCACTAGTAATTAGTAGTTTCCTGCTTTCCATCCCAGGCATAGTTCCATCTTGTTTCACAAGTCTAAGTCCACTTAGAGACTATTGGTTACCAAAAAGCTGTGTACATCATTACACTCTTAGAGTTATTGTGTCATACTGATAGTTGATGTGGTTCATAGGCATCATGGGTGGATAGAGCTGTTGGTTTCTACCCTCCTTCAGAAACTTACATGCTATCTTCTGTACCCATGAAAGGTAGTCCTCAGGGAAGACAAATTCATGTCAATTCCTACTGAGCAGTCTCTGTGTCATTTCTTCTGTGTCCAGTGTCTTTGGCAATGGTGAATATTGTGGGGTAGTTTTGTGCACTATGTATTCATATGCTGATTTCCATCTTCAGATATCTTGTTGTAGTCTGAATGGCATGGTCAAGCATCTCTAGTCTCTGTTTTATGTATTTTTTCCAATCACCTCTGATTGGTTAATAAAGAGCTAATCAGCCAATAGGCTATGCAGAAGAGAATAGGGCAGGACATCTCATCCCAGCAGGTTATCCCAAAAAGATAGATTAGGGAGAGAGGAGAAAAGGAAAGGGGGAAAAGACCATGTGGATGGACCAGGAGAATTCTCCATGAAATCATGGGGGAAAAGCACTCATGAGGACACATATGGACCAGAGTGAACCAAGGAATGACCAGATGGCAAGTAATGGGGCATATGGCTGGGAGAAAGCAGCCTAGTCAGGTTAGGATGGCTCAGAACCTACCCAGCTTAGTGCTGGCAGCTTGTTAATAAAAATACCAGGTATCTGTGTCTATTATTTGGGTGCTAAAAAGGGCTAGAGCAGGCATAAAAATTTCCTGGAGTTATTCAGGTATAAGAGGATTCAGGGGAAAAAAATTACTTTTACAGGGGATTTGCCTTCTACCTCTGGGGGACAACCAAAAGCAGTAGAAATAGTCTACATTTAGAAACTTTCTTGGACAGCCTTGGCCAAAAACTCAAAAAAAAAATGGCTTCTTCTGTCTCATATTGGGGTTTTGTTAGTCAAGATCACTCAATATGATCTCTTTCAAATTCCATCCATATCCTACAGATTCATAATTTTATTTCTTACAGCTGAATAGCATTCCATTGTATATATTTACCACATTTTCATTATTCACTTGTCAGTTGTAGGCCATTTGGGTTGTTTCAATTTCCTAGCTATTATGAATAGAGCAGCAATGAGAGAGTACCTCTGGAATAGAATGTTAAGTCTTTTGGACACATTCCAAAGCGTGGTATAGCTGGGTTATATGATAGATTCATTTGTACTTTGTGAGAATTTTTTGCACTGATTTTCTTAGTGGCGATACCAGTTTCTAATCCCACAAACAGTGAATGGGCTTTGCCTCTTCCCCAAGACCCCTAAAGCATTTGTTGCTGCTTCTTCCATGGAGCATTTCTATTCTGACTGGGTTAAAATAAAATCTCAAAGCTATTTAATTTACATTTCCTCAATTTCTAGAGATGTTAAACCTTTTTCAAGATATTTTTTAGTTACTTTTAAAATTTATTTATGAGTATTGGTGTTTTGTCTGCATATATGTCTGTGTGAGGACAGCAGATCTTGACAATATAGACAGTTGTGAGGTGCAATGTGCATGCTGGGAATTGACCCTAGGTCCTCTGGAACAGCAGTCAGTGTTCTCAACCACTGAGTCATCTCTTCAGCTTCAACTCAGCCATTTTATTCTTACTTTCATCTTATTTACTTATTTTAGTTACTTATATGCTGTCAATGTTAAACTTCTGCCACATGAATAGCTGACAAAGATTCCCATTCTGAGCACTTCCTCTTCATTTCGCTGTTCACAAGTGTTTGAGTTTTTTTTTTTTATAATCAATTAATTCACTTTTTTTACATTCCATATTTTATCCCCTGCACCTTAATCCACCCTCCAACTGTTCCACATCCCAGACCTCTTTGAGTTTTATGAGGTCTGAGTTGTCAACTGTTGACCTTAGTTTTGGGGCAAATAAAGACATATTCCAAAAGTCCTTTCCTACACTGATGTTATATAGAATGCTGCCTAGATTTTCGTCTAGCAGTTTAAATGTTCCAGGTTTAGTGTTTAAGATTTTGATCCATTTGGAATTAGACTTGTGCAACAGCATGATAGACACAGATGTCATTTTGTTCTTCTAAACTGGACAGCCAGTTTCCCCAGCACCATTTGTTGAAAGTGCTTTCTTTTCTCCAGCTTTGGTTTTTTAATTTTTGTCAAATATTAAGTAGCTGAAGTTACATGTACTCATTTTTGGATCTTCAATTTTGTTTCAGTGCTGTAAATGTCTAGTTTTGTGTCAATACTGTATTGACAAAAAAAAATACTGTATTGACTTGTGACTTGGGTTCTATAATGTATCTAAAGATTTGGAATTGTTTTCCACATAGCACTTTTTCTTTCTGTTCAGGTAATTTTTTCTATCCAGGACCTTTTGTGACTTTGTATAAAATTTAGGATAGTCCTATTTCTGTGAAGAATAAGAAGGGGATTTTAACTGAGATTTCATTGAATCTATATATATATTGATAGAATGGTTATTTTCATATTAAATCTACCCATCTTAGAGCATGTAATGTCTTTCCACCAATTACTACTTATGATGGGGAAGAGTCAGTGACAATAATAAATATGGTGATTTCACAACTTCCATATGTTCACCTGGTTATGCTCCAGTCATCAAGCCACCCACTGCTTGTCTCTTTGTACACTGGGTTAAAATGTTTCTACCTGCTGTTTTTCTAGTATCCCTGTCTAGAGGGGAAAGAACCTCATTGGCTTCTACCTTTGTCCTTGATCTGATGCAGACAAGATGGTGAAACTTGATGCTAGCTTGGCTATTATTTGGATAGAAAAATTCCAATAAGCTTATTTCTTTTTTCCTTTCTTCTTTCTATGCTAAAATCAGAGTCTACTGTTCCTTACTGGGACTCTATCATTGAGTCTTTCAGAAGCAACTTCTAATCCATCATCACACCCAAAAATCCCCTGAACCATGAATATACTTTTTAAATTTTATATTTCAAATTTAAGAGAAAGATTTTTCTTATCTACTGTACGTAACTAAAACATGCTCATTACCAATGTGTATGGTTTCACTATTGCTGTGGGTTTTGATTATTGACAACATATCTTTAGGATGAGTTTGGAAGTTTCTATCAGAGACCCATTTAGCTGCTACTTTTGAATTTGTAGTGATGTACAATGGTGTAGTTGGTGGAAGTAGAAGCCGCTCACCTCATGGCAGCCAGGTAGCAAAAATAGAAGTAGGATTAAGCCATTGTTGCAATATGCCTCCCAATAACAAACCTCCAGTCAATAACTTCCTTTCCTTTTAAAAATTATTTGTTTTATGATTCATCATTGGTATGAATATAAAAATATCTACCTATTGAGAGCAGGTGACCATGGAGGTCAAAAGAGGCTATTTGATCTCCTGAATCTGGAGTTACAAGAAGTTTTGTGCCATGTAATATGGGTTCATTAATGATCCAGTTCTATGAACAATATGCTTACTAGAGTGGGGGACAAAAATCAGAAATAAAACTTGCACATGTCTGATTTTCCTCAGACCCCCCAGTCCATATGTAGTGAAAGTTGTGGTCCTGGATTCAGAAAATCCCCTCAAGAAGGAAAAGTAACCTGTTGTTTTGACTGCGTTCCATGCCCAGAGAATGAAATTTCCAATGAGACAGGTAAGTGTGTGCTGTATGGAAAAATTCTCTACTTCTAATTAAGAGTCATTTTTTATGGGGGTTGGGGGCATCTGAAATCAGATTCTCACATTTCTTGAAAACATTTTTACACAATGAGCCATCTCCCTAGTCCAACTTGTTTATTAGTAAGAAAATGAATGTTAAGTAAAGTGTAGTGGTGCACACCTTCTACATTCAGGAGGCAGAAATAAGCAGATCTCTGAGTTTACAACCAGCATGGTTTATATAACAAGTTCCAGGACAGCCAGGGCTACATAATAAGAACTTGTTTTAAAAATAATTTTATAGCAAATCAACTGCCTTCCCACATGTCTTTGATTGCTATCCCAGGGCTTAGAGAACATTCATCAGTACTCTGCTCCTTATCTTCTGAAGTTATGTACAATACACAAAAAATGACTAGGTGCATTCACACTCACATTCACATGCTATCTCCTTCAGGTTTCAGTACACAAAAGGTGGCTGGAAGAAGTCACTTGAATGTGAGAGTAGTTAAAATTCCTCTCTCCTTCTTTACATACTGGGAGGAGCTACTGGGGGATTTGGAATGAGACAAAGATTATTTTCAGATTTTTTCACCACCCTAAAGTCATGACAAATGTTTCCTTAGTGGATGCATCTCCAGATATCTCTAAATATGGGTCAAGGGTGATCATATCCTTCAAATATCTGTGATCAAAGAGGAGAGACATGATATGCCACTCTCATTCTGAGAACTATCACACTTGCCTCTAGCCTTAAAACATAGGCAGCTCTCTACTCCTTCAGATTCAAGGAGGTATCTAAAAATATTTTTCATCTGTTTTCAAGGGAACCACTTTTTACCTCATTCTGTGAGTCTTAATTCCTCCACAGTGCTGAATTCCACAACTCTAGGTGAGAAATGCTTCCCAGAAAAAAGATGCCATTCTCTGCCAAGCCACACATACAGGAATGAGGCCATATTGTATTTCAAAATGCAGTTAGTCCAATTTCGAAAGTTCTCATAGTCTATAACAGTCTCAATACTGTTTAAAAGTCCAAAGTTCAAAGTCTCTTCTGAAACTCAAGGCAATTCTTAACTGTAACCCCCAATAAAATATAAGTCAAAATACTGATCACATACTTCCAACAGAAACTGACACAAGTATGCATTACCATTTCAAAACAGAAGGAAAAAGCCCAAAGTGAAGAAATACTGGATCTGTGCAAGACCAAAAACCAGCAGGGCAAACCAAATTCTGCATCCCTATTTCTACTGCCAAAGCATTTTTTAGTACTCTAGCTCCTTCCAGCTTTGTTGTCTGCAACACACTTCTCTCTTGGACCCATCCCACATTTGGTCAGCAGTGTTCCTCAACAGATATCACACAACTGTGGCATTTCCAATATCTTAGGTTCTCCAACATAATTTAGACTTCATCTTCCCAGCTTCGCTCAGTGGCCTCTTTGGGCCTCAATCAAAGGACAGCCCTACAACAAGCCTCGTAATTTTCTAAGTTATGGAAGAATATTCCACAGCTCCTTTCATGGATTCTTGATGCTAAATCCAGAACCATGTGGGTGAAACTGCCACTACTGTGTTATTTACTGAGGTTAGAACATACCCCCTTATTCAATGACATCTTCATTTGCTTTCTGTTGTCAATGGTTTCTCTCACTGCTTAAGCTTTTCCTTAATTTCTTTCCACAATTTGGAATCCTAGTTGGGTACTATCTTTTCCCGAGGTCCCTACTCCCTTTATTTATTTAGCATCAGGCTTTCACCTAAATGTATTATCTCCTGAACACTGGTCTTAGCGCCATGACATTTTCTGGTGTTCAAAATCTCCTCAAACCATACATTTTGGTTTTTTCCTTGCTCAGATTACTCCTTTTCATTATAGATCTGCATAGGGGTGACCACTAACAACCACGTAGGAGTCAATACTAGCCTGTCTCAAAATCTCCTCTACCAGTGCCATTAATCTAAAATTCTTCAATTTAGCCTTAGACAGATTATGTTTTGAGCAAAGCTAGAAAGCTGCCACATTCTTCTCCAAAATATCACAAGAACAATCTCTAAGCTAGTTAATAATATTCTTCTCCTGTGAAGCCTCTTGAGCCGGGTCATCATAATCTACATTGCTCTCTGCACCACTACCTTCCATGTTCCAGCTAGGATGGCACACTAAGCCCCATTTAAATCATTCAACTATTGTTCTGGTCCAAAATCCAAAAGTCCTCCACATTCCTTAAAGAAACATGGTTAGGCTAGTTATAGCAACACCTCAGTCCTGTTATCAACTGCTGACTTGGATATTATTCTACTGCTGTGAAGATCCACAATGACCAAGACAACACCTATAAAATAAAGCATTAGTTGGGGCTTGCTTAGCTTCAGAGGATTAGTCCATTATCATTATAGTAGGAAGCCTGATGGCACACAGACAGATATGGTGCTGAAGAAATAGCTCAGAGTACTACATCTGGATCTGCAGGCAATAGGAAGAGAGCCACTGGGCCAGATTTTGGTTTTTGAAAGCCTCAAAGCCTACCCCCACTGACACACTTCCTCTCACAAGACCACACCTTCTAATCCTTCTCAAGTACAGTCATTCACTGATGACCAGGTATCCAAAGATATGAGCCATGGGTGCCATTCTTATTCAAATCACCACAACACGCATGGCATGCAAGAGTAAATGAAAAGACAACTGTAGGTGATCAGATCTCTCCTTTCACCTTTTTGCAGGTCCACGAAGAAAACTCAAGTTGCCAGGCTTGCAAAGCAAGTGCTTTCCCCATCTAAACAATCTTACCAGTGCCTCCAACTGAATAATTTTGGTTAAAAGTACAACTCCCTCCCCACTGGTACCCTTCAGCTTCTGCCTGAGTAGGTTGATGTACACTGATCTAGAGTTCAGGGCAGCTTCTGTGGATGTTTAGAGTGTTCTGTGGGCCCTTACAGCCTTAATATATAGGATAGACTTTAGAGATTGGGAATCGAAGTTTTCTACTTTCTCAAGAACGGTGGTGATGCTGATGATAGTAGTGGAGAGGTATGGAGGGCTGGGGTGTGCACACACATGCATACATGTATCACTCTCTACCTTCTCTTTTGAGACAGGATCTTTTATTGAAATTGAAGCCTATTTTAGCTATACCAGCTATCTAGCAAGCTTAAGAGACCTTCCTGTCTCTGCCAACCCAGTTCTAAGATTAAAGGAGCTTGGTGTTGTGCTTGCACTTTTACATGGATACTGGGAATTGAACACAAGTCCACATACTTACATGACATACATTTTACTAAGACAGTTTCTTAGCTTCCTCAGTGGATTTTTGTCTGTGATCTACTCCCTTTTTCTCCCACTTTAATAAGTGACTTGACAAGCCAGGCACCATGCCCATTCGCAGGATCTATTTCATACAGAATCCCTTCTAACAGTTTGCTTCTAGGACCTGCTATTCAAAAATATTTTTAAAATGTGTTCTCTAGAAGTTTTATACATGGATCCTTCCAAATCCCCTTGTCAGTTTCATGTTGTCTTTATTTTTTGTTTGTTTGATCGCTTTTGATTTTATAGCCTACTAAATCCAATTAGTGCTGTTAAAACACACATCTACTAGAAAATGACTGACTTACCAGGAACATCCCAGAAGGAAACTACCTTTCCTTCTCCAAAAGCCAAAAACTCCTCATAGCCTCAGCTAGAGTGGGAGCTCTGAGCCCTTCCCTGATTCATATGGAAATGTTAGCTGTCTTGAGCTTATGCACATCTTGTGCAAGTAAACATATCTGCTATGAGTTAATGGGTGCAGCTGCTAGATCATGTCTAGAAAATAGTCCTGCAGCATTCCTCCTCACCAATATATGTATTTCCTCTTATACTCTTTCTACTTCCTCTTCAATGATGGCCCCTAAGCTTGGGAAGGAGGGATGAGCTATACATACCACATCCAAAACTTGTTGTTTCTAGAGAATCTCCTTTTCTCTTTGGATTCTTACCCTAGAATGGAGGGGAAGTGATGTGGGGCAGTGTGGGGCAGTGGTCTGCTCAGGTAACTTAAGCTCAGTAGAGTATTTGGCTTTGAGCCCTGGAGATTCTGCAGGCCATTTCTGCTTGCAGGGGGCTGAAGAAGTTTGGCCATAACTCCTGAGTCTTTGGTTCCTGTTTCAATCACAACCTCTCACAGCTGCCCCCTGCAGGAAATGTGTGCTCTATCAGGCAGACAATGCCCCAAGCTCCTAGCATTCCAGCTGGACCCTATCCCCAGTCATCTGACCACAAGCCAGACATGCCACGCCCCATAAAATAAAAGGAGCGGTTTGTCTCTCCTCCCTCTCTTGTTCTTTGTCTTCTCCCTTCTTCTCTCTTGCTCTTACTCTCTCTCTTGCTCTTTGTCTC